>CM069167.1:5104148-5399148 GCA_035221665.1 Okamejei kenojei
TGGATCACGTGAGAGGAATAGATCGGGTAAACGCATCTTGCCCAGAGTCTCTTGCCCAGAGTAGGGGAATCAAGAACCAGTGTCTATCGCCGGAGTACCTCAGCGGGTCAGGCAGCATCTCTGGAGAAAATAGGATGGGTGACGGATTGGGTCGGGACCCATCTCCAGTCTTAATGAAATGTGAGCCTTTATAACAAGAGGAATCGAATATAGGAGCAAAGAGGTCCTTCTGCAGTTGTCCAGAGCCCTAGTGAGACCACACCTGGAGTATTGTGTACAGTTTTGGTCCCCTAGTTTGAGGAAGGACATTCTTGCTATTGAGGGAGTGCAGCGCAGGTTTACAAGGTTAATTCCCGGGATGGCGGGACTGTCATATGCTGAGAGAATGGAGTGGCTGGGCTTGTACACTCTGGAGTTTAGAAGGATGAGAGGGGATCTCATTGAAACATATAAGATTGTTAAGGGTTTGGACATGCTAGAGGCAGGAAACATGTTCCCGATGTTGGGGGAGTCCAGAACCAGGGGCCACAGTTTAAGAATAAGGGGTAAGCCATTTAGAACGGAGACGAGGAAACACTTTTTCTCACAGAGAGTGGTGAGTCTGTGGAATTCTCTGCCTCAGAGGGCGGTGGAGGCAGGTTCTCTGGATGCTTTCAAGAGAGAGCTAGATAGGGCTCTTAAAGATAGCGGAGTCAGGGGATATGGGGAGAATGCAGGAAAGGGGTACTGATTGGAGATGATCAGCCATGATCCCATTGAATGGCGGTGCTGGCTCGAAGGGCCGAATGGCCTACTCCTACACCTATTGTCTATTGTCTGTTGTCTATTGTCTATTGACCCATCCTTTATTGCCAGAGATGCTGGCTGACCCAGAGTTACACCACCATTTTGTGTCCATCTTCAGCATCTGCAGTTCCTTTCTACACAAATATGCTTAGAGTGTTTTAATACCATTTTTTGGTATGAGAACAGAAAATGTTTGGAATAAAGGCAGGGTCTTGGAACTGTACTGTTGACTGGTTCTCTCTCCACACATGCTATTTGCCCTTTTGTATGTTTCCAACATTATCTGTTTTTAAAGACACAAAGAGCTTGAGTAACTCAACAGGTCAGTGGGGAGCATCTCTGGGGGACATGGATAAGCAACATTTCGGGTCGGGACCCTTCTTCAGCCAAAGACCTGAAACATCTCCCAACCATGTCCTCCAGAGATGCTGCTTGACCCGTTGAATTGCTCCAGCACTTTGTGTCTTTTTATCGGTTTAGTTTGGAGATTTGTCTTAATGGACAAACAAGAACTTTTTGTTTGAATATGGTCTTCATTCATTCAAGGGGTAGATTTGGTTCGGCACGGGAACCTAACTGAAACTTGAACTCAGGATTAGATGAAATGTTATACTTTAAAATCTTCGAACCTATCTCCAATGATGTATTATCAGTAAATCATTCCATTCTTTTTTTTTTATCTTGACATTTGTGGGGTTTTTTTTCTTCTTTCTTTCTTACTTTCTATCAATATAAAAAATTAAAAGAAATAAAAATAGTTTGGAGATACCACATGGAGACAGATCCTAGAGCCCACCAAATCCACGCCCACCATCGATCACCCGTTATCCCACTTTCTCATCCACTCCCTACACACTTTGGGGGCAATTTTACAGAGGACGAACTAACCTACCAACCCGCACGTCTTTTGGGATGCGGTAGAAAACCAAAGCATTGGGAGAAAAGAAGAATGTGTAAGGTCAGGATTAAACCCAGATCTCTGACACTATGAGTTAGTTCAGATTTCCAGCAATTGCAAATTTTTGATTTTCATTTCCAGTTCCTTCTTGTAGTTATGGAATATTTGGACTCGGCTAATAATTTAATTAAATAATTTCTAAAGATATTCTTTAAATTGTTTCTTACACGCAGAGTACAACGATTCGATAAGTGCTTTTTGAGGGTGACCAGAAATGGGCACTAAAGTGGCGGAAAATAGAATCCATGTGATACCATTTACATAAGACCATGGCTGCCTCAAACAAAAATCTAAACAAGGCTCCAACGATGCTTGTGATTTTCACACACAGCATTCGGCAGGCAGGAGGAATCTGTGGCCTCACTGTTTACTCTCAAATTGTTTCTCTGTGCAACAAGGAAGCAGGCAACATGGGGGCTATAATTACGGGTCTGCGCCGCCACAGGGAAGCTTGGCTGCTCCCCAGATGCTGAGAATTCTGAGGTACTTGTCTCAGAAGTGGGAGGCAGCAGATAGTATAATTATGGACCTGGGCGAGGAAGGAACAGCTCCCCGGAGGATGTGAATTGAGGTGCCAGGCACGGCAGAGGAGGGAGGCAGCAGGAGGCGTGGCCCGAGCGCTGAGGCACCACGCTGCACACAAGCCTGTAATTGAGCCGGGGCAAGAGATGAGAGCGAGCGGGCGGGTGGGTGGGAGGGGAAGAGAGAGTGAGTGGGAGAGAGAGAATGGGAGATAGAGAGAGATGGAGCAAGGAGGGAGAGGGGAGGGGGGGGCGGAGGGGGGGAGAGGGGGGGAAGAGAGAGCGAGTTTTTTTTTCCACACAGAGAGTGGTAAATCTGTGGAATTCTTCTTCTTCTTCTTGCGTGTGGCGTGCACACCCTAAAGTTGTTGGACAACTTGTTCTATTTGATCTTCCGTTTGTACACGTCGAGTTGATTGCATTAGTCGAAACAGGGCGGACAACGTGAAGGTTGCAATCTCCCACCCCTGTGGAATTCTCTGCCACAGAAGGTAGTTGAGGCCAGTTCTTTGGCTATATTTAAGAGGGAGTTAGATGTGGCTAAAGGGATCAGGGGGTATGGAGAGAAGGCAGGTACGGGATACTGAGTTGGATGATCAGCCATGATCATATTGAATGGTGGTGCAGGCTCGAAGGGCCGAGAGGCCTACTCCTGCACCTATTGTCTATGTTTCTATGAGTGGGAGAGAGAGTAGAGTGGGAGGGAGATAGAGAGAGGTTGTGAGAGGGGGAGAGAGTGATGGGAAGAGAGAGAGGGAGAGAGCGTGAGAGCGAGAGAGAGGGGGAGAGAGAGGGGGAGAGAAAGAGAAATTGGGGGAGAGAGAGAGAGCGACGGAGTGGAAGGGAAGGGAAGAGAGAGGAGATGCAATGGAGGGGGAAGAGAGAGAGGGGGAAGAGAGAGTGAGGGAGGGAGGGAGAGAGCGGGAGAGAGAGGGGGAGAGAAAGAGAAATTAGGGGGAGAGAGAGAGAGTGACGGAGTGGAAGGGAAGGGAAGAGAGAGGAGATGCAATGGAGGGGGAAGAGAGAGAGGGGGAAGAGAGGGTGAGAGAGAGAGAGAGAGAGAGAGAGAGAGAGAGCGCAGATGAGATGGAGTTAAGCTTAGAGATGCAGCATGTTAGCAGGCCCTTCAGTCCACCGAGTCCATGCTAACCAATGATCACCCATTCACACTTGTTGTATGTTAGCCCACTGTTATCGTCCACTTCATAAACATGATGGGCTATTTTTTACAGAGGCCAATTAACCTACAAACGCACATGACCAAAAATGTAGGAAGTAACTGCAGATGCTGATTTGCACCAAAGATAGACACCAAGTGCTGGAGTAACTTAGTGGGTCAGGCAACCCTGACTGTCTGAAGAAGGGTCTCGACCCGAAAGGTCACATAGAAACATAGAAAATAGGTGCAGGAGGAGGCCATTCGGCCCTTCGAGCCAGCACCGCCATTCATTGTGATCATGGCTGATCGTCCCCCAATCAATGACCCGTGCCTGCCTTCTCCCCATATCCTTTGACTCTACTAGCCCCTAGAGCTCTATCTAACTCTCTCTTAAATCCATCCAGTGACTTGGCCTCCACTGCCCTCTGTGGCAGGGAATTCCATAAATTCACAACTTTCTGGGTCTTAAATAACCTCCCCTTTATTCTAAGACCCCTAGTTCTGGACTCGCCCAAAATTGGGAAAATATTTCCTGCATCTAGCTTGTCCAGTCCTTTTATAATTTTATATGTTTCTATAAGATTCCCCCTCATCCTTCTAAACTCCAGTGAATACAAGCCTAGTCTTTTCAATCTTTCCTCATATGTCAGTCCCACCATCCCAGGGATCAATCTCGTGAACCTACGCTGCACACCTGTCACCTATTCCTGTTCTCCAGAGATGCTGCCCGTCCTGCTGAGTTACTCCAGCATTTTGCGTCTACTTATGACCTAAAGTAGCCATGTTAGTAGCTGGCAATTTATAGAAATGTACAACCTACAAACCCACACGCCTTTGCGATGATGTAGGAAACCGGAGTACCCGGAGAAAGCCCATGCAGTCACAGGGAGATCGTGCAAACTCCACACAGGCAGCACCCATAAGCAGGATTGAACAATGTTCTCTGGCTCTGTGTAAGAACAGCAACACCGATGTGCCACTGTGCAGCCCTTAAATATTGGGAAGACACTTTAAAATCCTAACATGTAACAATTTCGTTCCTGAATACACTCAGACTCTGAGTCATTGAATATTGAAATTCCAAGGGTTCACCACCCTCTGGTTGAAGAAATTTCTCCTTATCTCAGCTTAAGGGCTTTTGGATTCTGACCCTCCAGCGTACAGATCACAACAGGAGTCGCTTCAACACAAACCATCCCAGTCTGACGAAGGGTGTCTAGCCGAAATGTCACCCATTCCTTCCCTCTAGAGATGCTGCCTGTCCCGCTGAGTTACTCCAACATGTTGTGTCTATCTTCCGTTCAATTGCGACGTTGCTCGGTAATTACACAAAGCAGACAGAGGAGAGCAGCAGTGAGTCAGATCCGCACACAAGGGCCAATTCACGCCTCACCTCAATTTGGGATGAGAAGGAACCTGTGGGTGTAGTTCTCCTTAAACTGATGACTGAAGTGACCCTCAATGTGATTTTAATCAGCAAGAGATGAGGCTCCCGGTAATTCATCAGCCTCGATTCATCGTGGGGATGCTTCAGGATACAGTGACGGAATGACATTAACAACGTGCAGAATGCAGGAAGAAGTGGGTATTCAAGGAACCTTCTGCCATCCTTGAAACTGGGAGGCACAAGGGACTCTCAGAGAGACTACAATACCACATCCAGGGTCTGAAGATAACGGAATCAGAATCTGAATCACACTTTATTGGCCAAGTATGTTTTGCCACATACGAGGAATATTAATTGGCCAGGTCAGCCATACAATTAAAAATAACAGATCAGTCAAAAACACATTTTAACATGAACATCCACCACAGTGACTCCTACACATTCCTCACTGTGATGGAAGGAGAAATAAAGTTCAAGTCCTTCCTTTTGTTCTTCCTCGGTCGGGGGCCTCGAGCCCCCGTTGACGGGATGATCACGCCTCCCGTAGCCGGCGGCGTTCTGGCCCTCTGCGTCGAGGTGATCGGCTCCCGCATCGGGGGGGGGATGACAGCTTCCCCGTGCCAGGCGATCGAACCTCACGTCGGGGCTGGTCGAGCCTTCCGCGACGTTGGAACTCCCGACTCGGCCTCACCCGAGACTTAGTATACGAGGATGTTGCCGGGACTTGAGGGCCTGAGTTACGAGGGAGAGGTTGAACAGGCTACGACCTTATTCCTTGGAGCGCAGGAGGATGAGGAGTGATCGTACAGAGGTTCAAAGTCAAGGTTTCAAGGTCAGTTTATTGTCACACGCACCAGTTAAGGTACAGTGAAATCGAGGTGTACAAGAGGGGAATAGATCGGGCAGAGTCTTTTACCCTGCGTAGTGGAATTAAGAAGCAGAGGACATACATTTAGGTGAGAAGGGAATGATTTAATATGTTCCCAATATGTTGGGCGAGTCCAGAACCAGGGGCCACAGTCTTAGAATGAAGGGAGGTCATTTAAGACTGAGGTGAGAACAAACGTTTTCACCCAGAAAGTTGTGAATTTATAGAATTCCCTGCCACAGAGGGCAGTGGAGGCCAAGTCACTGGATGGATTTAAGAGAGAATTAGATAGAGCCCTAGGGGCTAGTGGAGTCAAGGGATATGGGGAGAAGGCAGGCACGGGTTATTGATAGGGGACGATCAGCCATGATCACAATGAATGGCGGTGCTGGCTTGAAGGGCCGAATGGCCTCCTCCTGCACCTATTTTCTATGCTTCCATGTAACCTGAGGGGTTGAGGCAGGTACTATAACATAATTTAAAAGACATTTGGATAGGACATGGATAGGAAAGGTGTAGAGGGATATTGGCCAAAGTCAGGCAGGTAGGATGTGCATGGATCGGGCACGTTGGTCAGCATGGGCAAGTTGGGCAGAGCGGCCTGCTTCCATGTTGTACAACTTCATGACTCTACTAGGGTAACGCATCAGGATTTGGGATTCCTGGCAATGTTCCAGTCTGTGGGAACCTCAGCCAGTGTGTCTGAATGTGTTCGGGAGAGGGGTGTCTCTGAAATTTGGGAGGACACCTTCGGAGAGTTTCAATATTTGGGTAGGGAGGAACTGCGGATGCCGGTTTACTCCGAAGATAGACACAAAATGCTGGAGTAACTCAGCGGGACAGGCAGCATCTCTGGGTGCCGCTTTGGGTCAAGACCCTTCTTCAGACTGAGAGTCAGAATTTGGAATCTTTGGGGGTTTTGATCAATGGTTGGTTGGTAGGAGCTACTGGGATTTTGTGAATATTTAGCATACTCTGGAATATTGTCAATATTCCAGTCCTCTTGATGGTATTTCTTTACATGGACACATGCTTAGTATGTGAGCTATGTTGGAGTTTGGCCTTCTATAAAAGATAGATCAATGTATTGGGGCCACTAGATCCTGGGAATGAGCCAAAACAAAGGGTCAAATGATAAAACAGCGCAATATATATCGATGGTGTGGATCGGTCAACCGAACTTCATATTTCTAAGATAGACACAAGTGGGGTTAGGAGGGAGAGATTGATTAGCCATGATTGAATGGCGGAATAGACTTGATGGGCCGAATGGCCTAATTCTAATCCTATTCCTTCCCTCTTGACCTATTCCTTATGACCATATGACCTTAAAAAGCTGGAGTAACTCAGCGGGATGGGTAACATGTCTGGAGAGAAGGAATGGGTGAAAACCAGAAAGGCAGAGTGCTACTTAAATGGTGTTGATTGGGGAAGGCTGTTGACTTATGAACCTCCGGGTCATCTCCAGTGACCTCTGCCGCATAGGGGAGGATGGGAGATTTAGCTGAAGACAAAATGGACCGAACGTGACCTGATGTGGATTCAGGAAGCTGTTAAATGTGAAGCCTTGGATGATGCAGAAGGAGTGATGAGCAGTGATGTTCAGCGGGCCTGGTGACCCTGGAGAGAGCATTCAGAAGACGGCAAAGAACTTAATTAAAAAAAGTAGTTCTAGATTAAGACTGTCTCAAGAGCTAATTTATATTAATTTCCCCAGAAATATCCTTGGACCCTGCAGAGATTAAACACTGAACCTTATGTGTGCATTTAGTCCTATTACAGAAATATGATAAGTTAGACAACCTGTTGTTACTCACGCCTTGGAAAGCTTCTGTTAGATTCAGGTAGACATAAAAAGCTGGAGTAACTCAGCGGGACAGGCAGCATCTCTGGAGAGAAGGAACGGGTGATGTTTCGGGTCGAGACCCTTCTTCAGACGTAAAATCATGGGAAAGGTAAACGATGGATATAGACGGTGATGTAGAGAGATATAGAACAATGAACGAAAGATATGCATAAAAGTAACGACAATAATGGGAACAGGCCATTGTTAGCTGTTTCATTGGGTGAAAACGAGAAGCTGGTGCGACCTGGGTGGGGTATTTGTAAGTTTGACAAAGGCACACGTCTGGATAGGAGAGTGAGTAACGGGGTGGGCTCGAAGAGGCTTCAAGGTGATTTAAACAAGTTGAACGAGCAGGCAGTATAACCAAAGATCTTATAGCAAGCAAGATAGACCACTCCTTCTAAATGCAATGGGCTGACGTGTAGTACGCAACGGAGCGGAACGTGGGCCTTTTTTTCATCCATTTCAGTAACCTGGCCTGACCCGACCCGACCCGACCCGACTCGCAATCAACGTGTAATCAACGTTGTGTTAATAAATTATAATTCTGAAAATGAGGAGAAAATTGTTCCCAAATAACTTTTATTTTTACGAGGATGTTTTCGTAACCGGCTTCCGTCTCCGCGCTAGTATCTTTGCTCCGCTCCGGGGATCTTTGGTGCGGAGACGGAAGCCGGTTACGGAAATGGGGCAGAAAATTACCCATGAATCTGCCCATGACCGCACTACGTCCTTTTCGTCGAGTGATCTATCTTGCTCGCTGTCGGATCTTTGGTATAACGAGGATTAATTGTGAGGTTATGCACTGGTGAGAAAATCAGAAAGGCAGAGTGCTACTTAAATGGTGTTGATTGGGGAAGGCCGTTGTTCAGAGTGAACTGGGCGTCCTTGTACACCAATCACTAAAGGTAATCGTGCTGTCTTAGAAAACGAATGGGTCCGTTGGCTTTCCCTGTAAGAAGATTCAAGTACAGAAGCAAGGATGTCTCACCACGGACATGCAGAACCTTGGTGGTGCTACTGGTATTGTCTCTACAGCTGTTTCACGGTGGCGCAGCGGTAGAGTCGCTGCCTGACAGCTAAATGCAGCGCCGGATACCCGGGGTTCAATCCCGACTACGGGCGCTGTCTGTACGGAGTTTGAACGTTCTCCCCGTGACCTGCGTGGGTTTTCTCCCGAGATCTTCGGTTTCCTCCCACACTCCAAAGACGTGCAGGTTTATAGATTAATTGGCTTGATAAATGTAAAAATTGTCCAGTATTAAATTGTCCAACTTCCAGTAGAGTCCCTGGTGGACTCTTCGGAAGGTACAAGGCACACTGCATTCTGCACTCTGATGCTGCCAGACCTGCTGAGCTACTCCAGCCCTTTGTGTCCTTTTGTGCAGAACAGCATCTGCGGTTCCTAGTTTCCACCACCCAAAATCCTTGGAATCAACCACTAAAGTCCTCGCCCAGACCTCTTTAGTTGTATCTCTCCAGCTGACTCTCTGCATGGATAACAGTTTAGTTTAGTTTGGAGATACAGCTTGAAAATTTCCCCTTCGGCCCACCGAGTCTGCAACGACCAGCGATCCCCGCACAATAACACTGCCCTACACACGCTAGGGACAATGTTTTTTACATGTATACATTTACGCCAAGCCAATTAACCTACTAACCTGTACGTCTTTGGAGTGTGGGAGGAAACCGAAGATCTCGGAGAAGCTCACGCGATCATGGGGATAACGTGCAAACTCCATACAGACAGTACCCGTTGAGGGGATCGAACCCAGGACTCTGGCGCTGAAAGGCAGTAGCTCTACCACTGTGCCACCCTGTAGAAATGAGTAAGGGCAATGAGTGGGACTGATGCTTCTTGACCACCTATGTTTAACAAATTGACCCCTTTTGGAATATTGTGAGCAGTTTTGGGGCCCATATCTGAGGAAGGATGTGCTGGCATTGGTGAGGGTCCAGAGGAGGCAGCGTTAACATATGATGAGTGTTTGACAGCACTGGGCCTCTACTCGGTGGAGTTTAGAAGGATGAGCGGGGACCTCATTGAGATTTACTGCGTAGTGAAAGGTGGGGATAGAATGGACGTGGAGAGGATGTTTACACCGGTGGAATTCTCCTGCACCAGAGAGCACAGCCTCAGAATAAAAGGATGTACCTTTGGAAAGGAGATGAGGAGGAATTTCTTTAGTCAGAGGGTGTTGAATCTGTGGAATTAATTGCACAGATGGCCGTATTTTTAAAGTGGCAGGTTTTTGATTAGCAAGAGCATCAAGCATTATGGGAAGAAGGTGGGAGAATGGGGTTGAGAAGGATAGATAGATCAGCCATGATTGAATGGGGGAAGCTGACTCGATGGGCCGAATGGCCTACTTCTGTTTCTATGACGTATGAAGCTCAGGGTCATCTCCAGTGGCCTCTGCTGTATAGGGGAGGATGGGAGATTTAGCTGAGGACAAAATGAACCAATGTGACCTGATGTGGATTCAGGAAGCTGTTAAGTGTGAAGCCTTGGATGATGCAGAAGGAGTGATGAGCAGTGATGTTCAGCGGGCCTGGTGACCCTGGAGAGAGCATTCAGAAGACGGCAAAGAACTTAATTTTAAAAAGTTGTTCTAGATTAAGACTGTCTCAAGAGCTAATTTATTTTAATTTCCCCAGAAATATCCTTGGACCCTGCAGAGATTAAACACTGAACCTTACGTGTGCTTTAGTCCTATTACACTAATATGATAAGTTAGACAACCTGTTGTTACTCACCCCTTGGAAAGCTGCTGTTAGATTCAGGTAGACACAAAAAGCTGGAGTAACTCAGCGGGACAGGCAGCATCTCTGGAGAGAAGGAACGGGTGACGTTTCGGGTCGAGAACCTTCTTCAGACAGAAAATCACTTGAAAGGGAAACGAGAGATATAGACGGTGATGTTGAGAGATATAGAACAATGAATGAAAGATATACATAAAAATAACGATGATAAAGGAAACAGGCCATTGTTAGCTGTTTGCTGGGTGATAACGAGAAGCTGGTGCGACTTGGGTGGGGGAGGATAGAGAGAGAGGGAATGCCAGGGTTACATGAAGTTTGAGAAATCAATATTCATACCATTGGGCTGTAAGCTGACCAAGCGAATTATGAGGTGCTGTTCCTCCAATTTGCATTTAGCCCCACACTGACAATGGAGGAGGCCTAGGACAGAAAGGTCAGTGTTGGAATGGGAAGGAGAATTAAAGTGTTTAGCAACCGGGAGATCAGTAGGTCCAGGCGGACTGAGCGAAGGTATGTTCTTTATTGTCACGTGCACCAAGAAACAGCATTGTTTCTCTTGCTATTCAATCAAATCTGATCATGCCCCTGTCCCACTTAGGAAACCTGAATGGAAACCTCTGGAGACTTTGCGCCCCACCCAAGGTTTCCGTGCGGTTCACGGAGGTTATTGTCGAAAGTGGTTTCCATTTTAAAAATCGGTATTTTTTTAGTCGATGCCGGTTGCGATGCTGGTTGAAGGTGGTTGCCGGAGGAAAAAAACCTCCGGGAACGGCACGGAAACCTTGGGTGGGGCCCAAAGTCTCCAGAGGTTTCTGTTCAGGTTTCCTAAATGGGACAGGGGCATAAGTGGGACAGGGGGCCTAAACCTACACGTAAATGTGGGTGGCAAGGTTGCCTTACAGCGCTTGCAGCGCCAGAGACCCGGGTTCGATCCCGACTATGGGTGCTGTCTGTATGGAGTTTGTACGTTCTCCCCGTGACCCACGTGGGTTTCGAGCAGTCAAGGAGTGAGAAACAAACAGAAGAAGGCAGAACTCAGCAAAGAGCTCATTTTCAGTTAACATATTAAACATTTAAAAATAGTAAATGTCATCATTTATGCAGAAACCTGCAGCTGCATGGTAAATATTTTATTGTTGTGTTCATTCATCCATGAATATCATATTTCTTCAGCTGTCCAGATGGTAAGAAGGAGCTTATTAAACAGCAGAGATAAAGGCATTCGCCTCCACGGTGCTTCCTGGAATGGGAGACTTGACAAACCTCTGGATCAAGCAGTGATGAATGAACAGGCAGCGAGTCAGCAGCAAGCGTTGCCTCCGCTCCAGCCCAGACTGCTAAACTAAAATAAACAGCAATCACACAACGTTGGGATCAGTTACATTTCACGTTGGCCCACTGTCAGCCCTGTCACAGCCGAGTCTCATCCTCCCTATTTGAGCCCATCATCCGGGCTGGCGCGTAATCCGCACTGACGGAACGCTGCCTTTCAGATGCGATGCAAAACCCGGCAACTTGTGGCTATTGAGACTGCACTGTCACTGTCGATGGAACAAAAAGGGAGGGTTGCCCCAGCCGAGATTTATTTCGCCAAACGGCGCCACGAGACACAGACTAGTCGCTGCACCCGGGATTTAGTCGCGCACAGCTCGAATACTGGGATTTCACGATTATAATGGAGGCTCCAACCTTCATGTTTTTCAGCAGCTGTTAAGTTTTAGGACATGCCGTGGTCATGAAAGGAAGTTAACAGAGTTGACGGCTGAAGAAGGGTTTCGGCCCGAAACGTTGCCTATTTCCATCGCTCCATAGATGCTGCTGCACCCGCTGAGTTTCTCCAGCATTTTTGTCTACCTTCGATTTTCCAGCATCTGCAGTCCCTTCTTAAACGCTGGAGTAACTCAGCGGGACAGGCAGCATCTCTGGAGAGAAGGAACGGGTCGAGACCCTTCTTCAGACTGAGAGTCAGGGGGGGAGAGGGTGACTGGAGATATGTGGAAGGGTGAGGTGTGAAAACGGCAGATCAAAGCAGACGGTAGACAAAAGTGCTGGAGCACCTATAGAGCGAATAGGCGTCTATGAAGGAAATAGGCAACGTTTCGGGCCGAAACCCTTGGGTTTCGGCCCGAAACGTTGCCTATTTCCTTCGCTCCATAGATGCTGCTGCACCCGCTGAGTTTCTCCAGCACTTTTATCTACCTTAACAGAGCTTTTCCCTGGTTTATTCACAGACTGATTTCATTACTGGACTAGAAATGTGAAGACATGTGTGTAGGAAGGAACTGCAGACACAGGGTTATTATATAATATACATTATTTTGGGATTGAAGGATTTACTCCTTCCTTGTTCTGATGTTTTTGAACCTCCGGTCACACGGCCAACATGGCTGACTCATAAAGTGACAAAGGGAATTGCAAATCTGCGTAAAAACAACTCATTCCAATCAAGTCTCTCCAGCCTCTCCTTGTAGCTCATGTCCTCTAATGCAACCATCATTCTGGTAAACCTCCGCTGCACGCTCTCCAATGACTCTGCATCCTTCCTGCATTGCGGCAGCCAGAGTAAGTAAGTTTTTTGGCCAAGTATTCACATACAAGGAATTTGCCTTGGTGCTCCGCCCACAAGTAACAACATGACATACAGTGACAGATACGAATGACTCAGAAAAAACACTAAACATTAATAATAATAAAACATAAAAAGATAAAACACCATTGATCAAGCATGTGAACCAACAAAATACCTGATCAAAGGGAGGCTACAGATTTTTGGCTGTTGAGTAGAGCAACTACTCGTGCATAAAAACTGTTTTTATGTCTGGCTGTGGCAGATTTGACAGTCCGGAGTCGCCTTCCAGAGGGAAGTGATTCAAAGAGTTTGTGGCCAGGGTGAGAGGGGTCAGAGATGATCTTGCCCGCTCGCTTCCTGGCCCTTGCAGTGTACAGTTCATCAATGGTGTACTGCACACAATGCTCCAAATGCAGCCTTACCAAAGTCCTAGAGAGCTGTACCATCTTGTACTCACTTCCTGACTAAGTCTGAAGAAGGGTCTCCACCCGAAACGTCGCCCATTCCTTCTCTCTAGAGATGCTGCCTGTCCCGCTGAGTTACTCCAGCATTTTGTGTCTATCCTCCGGCTAGAATATATTGGATTACCTCAAAACTATGGCATATGCCCCACTCAGAACGTATTATTAAGATCGGAGATCACAGCTGGTTCAGAGAGGAGGGGGAAAGAGCAGCAGCAGGCACGATACGATGATCCGCCGGTCTAGTGATGCCACAGCATGGAATTACAGGTGTAGGAAGGAACTGCAGATGCTAGTTTTCACCGAGGATGGACCCAAAATGCTGGAGAAACACAGCGGGACAGGCAGCATCTCTGGAGAGAAGGAATGGGTGAGGTTTGGGGTCGAGACCCTTCTTCAGACTGAGCTACAGTGTTACATATTGAGTTACAAGGATTACAAGTGGGCTCAGCAATAAAAACAGCATGCGACAGACAAAATAAGCCATCCCACGACCAACAGATCAGATCAAATCTCCGCATGGCTGTTACAACAAATCATGAATTGCGCTGGACAATTAGACAGTTAACGTGAAGCACGGGCTCCAAGGGCAATGTTGTCCCCAGGAGACAGTGGTGGGTCTCAGCTGAAAAGGCTGAAGTGTTTGCAGCCCCCTTCAACCGGGAACGTGGAGAGTAGATGATCCCTGATGACGTACTCGCAGAAGTCCCTTTCCGGCCA
Source organism: Okamejei kenojei (assembly GCA_035221665.1). Classification (NCBI taxonomy): domain Eukaryota; kingdom Metazoa; phylum Chordata; class Chondrichthyes; order Rajiformes; family Rajidae; genus Okamejei; species Okamejei kenojei. The sequence continues at coordinate 5,118,187 of CM069167.1, forward strand.
ATTTGATTCACTCCACACGATACCAAGAATACACGATACCACGACCTGTGGAATTCTCTGCCTCAGAGGGCGGTGGAGGCAGGTTCTCTTGATGCTTTCAAGAGAGAACTAGATAGGGCTCTTAAAGATAGCCCTATCTTTAAGATAGTCAGGTGTAACGGGGAGAAGGCAGGAACAGGGTACTGATTGGGGATGATCAGCCATGATCACATTGAATGGTAGTGCTGGCTCGAAGGGCCAAATGGCCTCCTCCTGCACCTATTGTCTATTGTCTATTGTCTAAATGGCTGAGGCCCTGGATACAGCAAAGACTATGGGGCCAGGTTACATGTCAAGTCAAGTCACTTTTATTTCTATAGCACATTTAAAAAACAACTCTCATTGGCCAAAGTGCTTTACATTGGTAGAAGAATAGTGTAATCCCAGCCGTACTACTGGAGACCCCTTGTGCAGAACTAGCAGCACCTCCAGCCAAGTGATTCAATGCAGTTACAAGACTGACTTCTTTAGTCAGAGGGTGGTGAATCTGTGGAACTCATTGCCACAGAAGGCTGCAGAGGCCAAGTCAGTGGATATTTTTAAGGCAGAGATAGACATATTCTTGATTAGAACGGGTGTCAAGGGTTTAAGAATAAGGAGTAAGCCATTTAGAATGGAGATGAGGAAACACTTTTTCTCACAGAGAGTGGTGAGTCTGTGGAATTCTCTGCCTCAGAGGGCGGTGGAGGCCGGTTCTCTGGATGCTTTCAAGAGAGAGCTAGATAGGGCTCTTAAAAATAGCGGAGTCAGGGGATATGGGGAGAAGGCAGGAACGGGGTACTGATTGGGGATGATCAGCCATGATCACATTGAATGGCGGTGCTGGCTCGAAGGGCCGAATGGCCTACTCCTGCACCTATTGTCTATTGTCCATTGTCTATTGTCTATTGGTATGTGGAGAAGGCAGGAAAATGGGATTAGGAGGCAGAGATCAGCCATGATTGAAAGACGGAGTGGACTCGATGGGCCGAATGGCCTAATTCTACTCCTGTAACTTGTGAACCGTTGAAACCACGAAACATCTGCATCCCATAAGTCAAGAAGAGAAGGATCCATGGACAGAAATGAAATAAGATGTAGGAATAAGACGCAGGCAAGCGGAACGATAAGTACGATTGTGCTGGGACCCGCAGCTCAGGGAAGTAAGTGACTGCTGAAAATAGTCATCTTGAAAATTAAATTAAAATGAGTCTAATTACAGTTGTAAATGATAGGGAGTGAGGCTGCAGCCCGGTGAGTGTGAGAGACCTGTCTCTTTGGCATATGGGATTACTGGAAATCAAATTGGTTCTGCACTGAAATTATGGAGTGCCTAATGGGAGGAGAGAGCAAAGGCATTGTGCCTGTTTGAACTAATTGCATGTGGCAAATTACTTGCAGATGTGAGGGTGTGATCCAGAGGCGGCTTCAGGACAGCTGAAAGCACTCGCACCCTCAAGCCAGCCTCTGTCGAGAGAGCGTCAGTTGCTCCGGAGATATCTTCTGCACTTGTACAGAGTCCTTCTGCCTAGTGAGACCACACCTTGTGTCTATCCATTGTCTCTACCATGTGGCTGACAGACTAAGGAACATTCAATTAAATTAGACTGCAAGGTGGATGAAATCAGAGAGTCCCTGGATCACGTGAGAGGAATAGATCGGGTAAACGCATCTTGCCCAGAGTCTCTTGTCCAGAGTAGGGGAATCAAGAACGAGTGTCTATCGCCGGAGTAACCTCAGCGGGTCAGGCAGCATCTCTGGGGAAAACAGGATGGGTGGCGTATTAAGTCGGGACCCATCTCCAGTCTTAACGAAATGTGAGCCTTTATAACAGGAGGAATTGAATATAGGAGCAAAGAGGTCCTTCTGCAGTTGTCCAGAGCCCTAGTGAGACCACACCTGGAGTATTGTGTACAGTTTTGGTCCCCTAATTTGAGGAAGGACATTCTTGCTGTTGAGGGAGTGCAGCGTAGGTTTACAAGGTTAATTCCGGATTGGTGGGACTGTCATATGCTGAGAGAATGGAGCGGCTGGGCTTGTACACTCTGGAGTTTAAAAGGATGAGAGGGGATTTCATTGAAACATATAAGATTGTTTAGGGCTTGGACACGCTAGACGCAGGAAACATGTTGGGGGAGTCCAGAACTGGGGGCCACCGTTTAAGAATAAGGAGTAAGCCATTTAGAACGGAGACGAGGAAACACTTTTTCTCACAGAGAGTGGTGAGTCTGTGGAATTCTCTGCCTCAGAGGGCGGTGGAGGCCGGTTCTCTGGATGCTTTCAAGAGAGAGCTAGATAGGGCTCTTAAAGATAGCGGAGTCGGGGGTTATGGGGAGAAGGCAGGAACGGGGTACTGATTGGGGATGATCTCTGCCTCTAGCGTGTCCAAGCCCTTAACAGGCTCCCGCAGTTGGAACTCCCAAGGTCGTATCCCAGCAAGAAACGGCCAGCACCACGATGTTCGGCCGCAGTGCAGACAGAGATAGGACACGGAAAAAGTCGCATCTCCGGCGAGGAAACAGACGTTTTACAACAAAATAAAAACACAAAGAAGGAAAAAGACCAGACAGACCGTTGACGAGGCAGCCATCGTTCGGCGCCACCTGTGCTAAGCAGCGTTAAACTGCACCCATTATTTGATACCCACGCACGGTCTTTGAAGAGTGAAGACAATGGCAGACCCACTCACTATAATAACATGGAGTAAAGTTGTCACCTCCTCTGAGGTCCCTTTGAAGATAAATGGTTTATCGATGCCACGCCGAGCCCGGTATAGGTGTTCACTGGTATCTGAGCTTCGTGCTGTGTTTCTCATCAGAGCTGCCACTGCGTGCCGCTGAGTTTGATGAAGATTTATTCACCGCTCTGCATCACGCCAACTCAAGCGCAGGGGCCTCGCCCATTGCTGACTGACCCTAGTTAAATATTCATCGTGACGTGTCAGTAATCATACTTCAGACTGGCCATCTACTCATTTGCAGTAATGCAATAATTAATGGCAAACTAAACTGATTCCAAGCGATTTGTTTTCCGATGGGAGCTGGTGCTCAAATTGCTCCAAATTGTTCTGCACTCCCCCTCTTCAGCTCCCCCTCCCATTCCAAATCCGACCTCTCTGTCCTGGGCCTCCTCCATGGCCAGAGTGAGCACCACCGGAAATTGGAGGAGCAGCACCTCATATTCCGCTTGGGCAGTCTGCACCCTAGCGGCATAAACATTGACTTTTCCAATTTCCAGTAGACCTTGCTGTCTCCTCCCCTTCTCAGCTCTCCCTCAGCCCTCTGGCTCCTCCTCTTCCTTTCTCCTTTCTTCTCCCCCCCTCCCCACCCCCTCCCACCCTACATCAGTCTGAAGAAGGGTTTCGGCCTGAAACATTGCCTATTTCCTTCGCTCCATAGATGCTGCTGCACCCGCAGAGTTTCTCCAGCGCTTTTCTCTACCTGTTCTACACTCCTGTGGGTTTAACAACTTTCAGACGTGATTTTAACCTGCTTTATCCAGTACAAAGAGGAGATGAGAATGACTCTGGGCCCTCTGTTCTAAAGCAGACTACTTTAATCATTTATAGACGCAAAATACCGGAGTAACTCAGCGGGACAGGCAGCATCTCTGGAGAGAAGGAATGGGTGACGTTTCTGGTCGAGTCCCTTCTTCAGATTCTGACTCCTAACCCCTGACTCCCATACTAATCTAGCGTCTGTCCATCTCCGCCTTAAAAATATCCATTGCTTTTGCCTCCAAAGTCGTCTATGGCAATGAATTCCACAGGTTCTACTTCTTATTAGTGAAGCAAAGTGCCTCTACTTCCAGCGCCTCTACTTCCTGAGAAGATTACGGAGAGTCGGTTTGTCAAGGAGGACTCTCTCTAACTTCTACAGGTGCACAGTAGAGAGCTTGCTGACCGGTTGCATCGTGGTTTGGTTCAGCAACTTGAGCGCCCTGGAGAGGAAAATACTTCAAACACTGCCCAGTCCATCATCGGCTCTGACCTCCCTTCCATCGAGGGGATTTATCACAGTCGCTGCCTCAAAAAGGCTGGCAGCATCATCAAGGACCCACACCATCCTGGCCACACACTCATCTCCCCGCTGCCTTCAGGTAGAAGGTACAGGAGCCTGAAGACTGCAACATCCAGGTTCAGGAATAGCTACTTCCCCACAGCCATCAGGCTATTAAACCTGGCTCGGACAAAACTATGATCATTAATAACCCATTATCTGTTGTCTGTTATCTGCACTTCATCAGTTTATTTATTCATGGGTGTATATATTTATATAATGGTATATGGACACACTGATCTGTTTTGTAGTCAATGCCTACTATGTTCTGTTGTGCTGAAGCAAAACTAGAATGTCATTGTCCTATCAGGGACACACGATAATAAACTCTCTTGAACTTGATGCATTGAGTTTTTGGGTGAGGCTTCATCACCCATTCCTTCCATCCAGACATGCAGCCTGTCCCGCGGAGTTACTCCAGCATTTTGGGTCGACCTTCGGTGTAAACCAGCATCTGCAGTTCCTTCCAACACACACTTGATCATTTACTGTATTGCTTTTCCCGACCTGACATCCATGTCCGATGACCTGAGGCATTAGCTCTTCTTCTTTCCACAGAGGCTGCCTAATCTGCGGAGTGGTTTTTGCAGGTTTTTACCTTCCTGTTTTATTTCAGATTTCCATCACTTGCGGTTTCTTGCCTTTCATAAAATGTATGCCGCTGGGCATGAAAGGATTTGGACCACCAGAAAGTGGCAAAGTCAGCCAGGAATCCCTGCCTTCCAGCAGTAAAGCAAGCCTCACGACCCTATAAACATTAGCAGTTGATTCACCCACAAAGATGATTGTGATTCTTGTTCAGTTTTGATCCTTAGCTTCAAGTGCGACTTGGTAACTGACATACCATTCATAGTGAGACAGCTGAACTGTGACTAACATGCTTCAAAATGTCAATGTCATTATTGGGGCTGTGAATCTCTTGCACCCATTTTGTGTGCCTCCGAAGGCCAGTTTCATCCTCTGTGAAACTGACGTACCGTGGATAGCTCTGAACATATTAAAATAATTAGTTACAAGATGATTTTAGTTCTGCCAGAGTCCCTGGGGTTTGGCAGGTTTAGACTGGGTAACATGAAAAGCTATTCCCATCGGCAAATCTTTGAAAGAACTTTTAGCAAACTTCTAAGACGAAGGACTAAGGACCTTGGCGTGTGGAGAAAATATTTAGTAGGCAGTGGGTGTGTTATCATCTGGAATGCACTGGCAGACATTACCGGGGATACAGATTCAATCATGGGCTTCAAAAATGAGTGAGGTTGATTGAATTGGTTGAAAGATACCATATGGAAACAGGCCCTTTCGCCCACCAAGTTCACATTGGCCATCGATCACCCGGTTCTATATTATTGCACTGTTACATCCGCTCCCTGCAAATTAGGGGCATTCTTTAACAGAGGCCAATTAACCTGCAAGCCCACAGGTCTTTGGGATGTCGGAGGAAACCGGAACACCCGGAGGAAACCCGCACGGTCACAGGGGAGAACGTGCAAACTCCACACAGACAGCACCCGAGGTCAGGATCGAACCGGGATCTGTGGTGCTGTGAGGCAGCAGCTCTACCCGCTGCGCCACTGTTCCGCCACAAATTATGTGAAATTGAGAGAATTGTAGTGCTGTGAGGATATAGAGTGCGGAAAAGGGATTAACTGGACAGGCAGCATCTCCGGAGAGAAGGAATGCGTGACATTTCTCATCAGAGGTGCTGCCTGACCCGCTAAGTTACTCCGGCATTTAGTGCCTATCTTTGGGGTAAACCGGCACCTGCAGTCCCTTCCTACAGCAATTGATTGGATATTTGTATGAAGTGCTCATACAGACTCAATGGGCAAATGGTCTCATTCCTGCTGTAGGCTCAGCGAACATTTCGCCAGACACTTACACTCGGTCTGCCAAGATCTGCTGCAGCAAACGGTTGCCAGCCATTTCCACTACCTTCCTCATTCCCACACTAACCTTTCTATCCTTGGTCTCCTTCATTGCCAGAGTGAGGCCACGCACAAACTGGAGCCCCTGCAATTAATATTCTACTTGGGTAGCTGGCAACCCAATGATATGAAGATAGGTAACCCACCTCCCACCCCAACCCTTGCCCCTCTCCTTCCCTCTACACCCCATCCCAATGCGCACACATTTCTCCCACCAATTGGCCTCTGTATATTCACCCTAGTGTGGATGGAGTGCATGTGAAATTGGGATTGAACTAGTGTGCACAGGTGATCAATGGTTGGCGTAGACCCGATGGGCTGAAGGGCCTGTTTCCATGCTGGATCTTTCAATCAATCAATTGGTGAAGACATTACAGGTTTAAAAGGCACAAAGGCTAAGTGATTATTGTTAGTAGAGAGAAACCAGAGGAAATGGGGGGCATGCACAAATCGAAGGCAATGATTTCATTTATTTATTTATCATTTTGCATTTTGTAATTTATTTAGCATTATTATTTCAAGTGGGCTAGAATACAAAAACAGGGAGGCTCTATGAGACGCTGGTCAGGCCACATTTGGAGCATTGCGAGCAATTTTGGGCCCCATATCTGAGGAAGGATGTGCTGGCTCTGGAGAGGGTCCAGAGGAGGTTTACAAGAATGATCCCAGGAATGAGTGGGAGTGGGTCAACGGCACTGGGCCTGTACTCGCTGGAGTTTAGAAGAATGAGGGGGGGATCTCGTTGAAACATACGGAATAATGAAAGGCTTGGATAGAGTGGATGTGGAGAGGATGTTTCCACTAGTGGGAAAGTCTAGGACTAGAGGCCACAGCCTCAGAATTAAAGGACGTACCTTTAGGAAGGAGATGAGGAGGAATTTCTTTAGTCAGTGGGTGGTGAATCTGTGGAATTCTTTGCCACAGAAGGCTGTGGTGGCAAACAATGGATATTTTAAAGGCAGAGATAGATAGATTCTTAATTAGTACGGGTGTCAGGGGTTATGGGGAGAAGGACAGAAGAATGGGGTTGAGGAAGTAGAGATAGATCAGCCACGATTGAAAGGCAGAGTAGATGGGCCGAATGGTCTAATTCTGCTCCTACAACTTATAAACTTAATGATGGGGTCAGAAAATGACCGAGTGTAACAGAAAACAATGATTAATGTTGTACAGAGAAAGAGACCAGTTTGTTGCAATAACTCTGCTCTGGTTTGTGTTGTAGGATGACTCATCGATGTTCTTCCAATTTGGCCCGTCCATTGAGCAGCAAGCCTCAGTGATGCTGAACGTTATGGAGGAGTACGACTGGTATATTTTTTCCATTGTAACAAGTTACTTCCCGGGGTACCAGGAATTTGTCAATAAGATTCGAAGCACCATTGAGAACAGCTTTGTTGGTTGGGAGATGGAGGAGGTCATGTCCCTGGACGTTTCCATGGATGACGGCGACTCCAAGATCCAGAACCAGCTGAAGAAGCTTCAGAGCCCAGTCATCCTCCTGTTTTGCACTAAGGATGAGGCCACTTACATTTTCCAAGTGGCTGAGTCCGTCGGCCTGACGGGCTATGGTTACATCTGGATCGTGCCCAGCACTGTGACCGGGAACACCGACATCATCCTGCCAGAGTTCCCAACGGGATTAATTTCTGTTTCCCACGACGAGTGGGATTATGGACTCGCGGCCCGCGTCAGGGACGGAGTCGCTATCATCACCACCGCGGCTTCGAGCATGTTGGATGAGCGGCGGGAGATCATGGAGCCCAAAACCAGCTGCTACAGCGTGCAGGAAAGAAGGGCTCATCAATCAAACACTTTGCACAGGTAAGCCGTGATTCGGATCTTCTCACCATTGACTTGCAGCTCGGCACAATATATATACATATACATATATATATATATAGTCATTGTTCAATAAAAATATCAGCACTCTGTCCACTCTGTGTGGAAATAACCCCAATGAACCGTTCATACATCATGAAATGATTGCGTAAAATATGTATTTACATTTTCCAATTTCTGTACCTGTGCGTTTATTGGAATGCATTGAGATGTGTTGCTGGTTATTCACTGACATTGTAACGCGGACAAAGCTACAAGGTAGCCCTCGGGCCTCGAGTGGTGCACAGTGCATGGTGCCACGTCTACAGGCTAAGGGTGAACGGCACCATAAGGTCTATCGAGTGAGAACAACTCAGTATTGCAACCTGGATCTCCCATGGTAGAAGGCTAATCCTGTTATTACCACGTCTCATTACAATAAGGAAATAAATGGCTTGGGAGGCCTACTTTTGGTTCACCGTCTAAAACCAACACTATCGATCTTATTCCTTCAACTAGAACCTGCTGAAATCTGCGAAAAGCTTGCTGCAACTGAGACAGGTTTGAGAATGGAGATGTGCATTTGTAGTATGGCTCCAGTAATAATTCTAAACAGTTTGCGTCTGTGCATACCCTACATCGAACAAGTGGTTCTAATCATGTTCAGTAACTGTTCTTGTATCCTTTCAGTCCCTATCCTCGTCCACTTATCTAATCTAATCTTCATTGTTGACTTTGCTTCTGTCTGTAGTGGATTCACATCTCTCTGAGCAAAGACATTATCCTGCCCTCGGGGTTAACATGCTTACATTTAATCTTGTACCAATGGACTGCAGATATTGACCCCCCTCAATTAATCCTCCTAATCTGACTCATCCTTTCATGCTTTTAAACATTTACAGCAATATTCAATTGATAACCTGCAATGTTCTCATAAAGCCTGACTCCATGTTGCAAGTCTTTCTTTATATTTGATGTTTCAGGTGGCAGGGACATTGGGACTGTTTTATGCTCTCTCTGAACTGTGTCCAATACTACTGGCCCCAAACCAGCAACAAAGTGGAAAGGTTTTATTAAATTATGTTGTAGAATGTACATCGTTTTCCCCTTGTTCTTTGGGACACAAATGGTAAGAAATAGCCAAGACTGAATTACTCGTTGAAATAATTGGTTTCATGAACCTTGTAATATGATGGTTTGCAGATAATGTTGCAGATTATCTTATCTGTGAGCACAGCTCAGAAGCAAGGCGTGAATACATTCACCTTGTGAGAATTGTTGAGGTCTACTGTAAATTGCCTCTGTAAAGAGGCTAGAGTTTATACATCTTCACTACAGGTAGAACATGTTATTCATAGTTTTGTAATCTCTCATTATCTGAGACGTGAGTTTCCGTCACTGTTGTTTATTTTACATCAGATAACTTTTCTAAGTCAGATGAATCTTGAAAACAGCAGTTGATGTGTTTTAAGTCTCAAGCAGTAACTTCATCATGAAGCCTTGCAAATGTGGTCAGATTTAACAGTTGTCAAACACACATTGTGATTTTGGTCAAACATAATTTCCTTCGTTAACCAAGTTCTGATCTTCTAAAAACCTCCAGGGCTACAAACTTCATTTTCCATTGTCCAGATTCTTATACAAACTCACCATTGGCAATCACAGTATTGAGAACAGATTCTAAAAGAATATTGCTATAGTATATTTCTTATGGTTTGTTCCATTTGTTGTTGAACGCGTTAATATTCCTGCAAAGTGATTATCAATGCAGATGAAAGTGCCAGCAACTTCAATTCTGAAATGTGAACAAAACTGGTCAAGAAAAGTCCAGTGGGATTTGTGAAGAGAGAAAGGGCAAATGCTTAATTTCAATGGCGTTTCATCAAAACTTTAGCCCAGCAACTTAAAACTGTAACAAAACATTACTGGTAACAATGGCTGTGAGGGGGCACTGTTTTTACATGGTTGAATAAGCTAATACTTTACTCAGTGCAAATCCTGCTCTTTGTAGATGACAATGCAAATGTTAAGTCAATTTTTTTGGTACAAAAAAATGAAATTGGGTGGTTCACGCTCTGGTAAGAACAAGCGGAATGTTACATCAAGTGTGAATACAAATGGTAGCTGCGCCTGTAATCTCAAACTGTGCGCGTATAATGAATTTTGCAATATTTAAATCGACATTGAAGACACAAGTGTAATAGAGTCGAGAATTCAAGGGGCACGGCCACCCCGGAATATATTTACATTTAAAGCGTTGAAAAGAAATGCGGTACGAAGATTTGTTCTACGTTTTGGGCATTAACTTTCTTCAAGTGAACTATGTGCCATAACATAGATTCGAAGACGTTATCAGACCCTGTGAGTTCAGTTTAATTTATTGTCACGTGTACCGAGGTACAGTGAAAATATTTTGTTGCGTGCTATCCAGTCCGCAGAAAGACAATACATGATTACAATCGAGCCATTTACAGTGTATAGATACATGATAACGTTTGGTGCAAGGTAAAGCCAGCAAAGTGCGATCAAGGATAATCTGGGGGTCACCAACGAGGTGGATAGTGGTTCAGCACTGCTTTCTGGTTCCAGTTGGATGAATCAGTTGCCTGATGATCTGTTGACCTGTTAATCTGGGAAATTAAAAAAAAAACCTTATTCGCTTTTATGGTTGTGACGTTTTCGCCTTTTCACGAACCAGGGACAGGGAATTCACGGGGAGGGGGGGAGGGGGAAACAAAAAACGTAGCGTGTTTACTTACGTTTAAGTTTGGAAAGATACAGCATGGAAACAGGCCCTTTGGCCCAGCAGGTGCCCCGTCCTCAGTGGCATCGCCACTGTATCAGGCGCTTGGTCACACTGTATTAAGTACTGTATTGTATTGTATTAAGTACTGCGTGCTTGGATCTTAACTGAATGTGCAGCAAACAGTCTGCATTGGAACGTCAATTTGTTACGTTTACCGGGCATATCGCATTTTGTGTCGATCTTCGGTATAAACTTTGTTTGGGCAGCCTACACCCCAGCGGTTTGAATATTGACTTCTCTAACTTCAAGTAACCCCTGCTTTCCCTCTCTCTCCATCCCTCCCCTTCCTAGTTCGCCGACCAGTCTGACTGTCCCCTTGATTAAATTTGTATCTCTGTTTGCTTCATTGTCACCTTCGAGCCATCAATGACCTATTCTACATTTTCCTTGAACTTCATCCGCTTTGATGTCTCATTCTCACACCTTGCACTTCCTTACCTCTCCGATTGTACCTTACAAGAGCTTGGTTAGTTAACTAAACTAACTTATAGTGATGGCCAGTAAATCCTCCAGTACATGTTTAGTTTCAGTTCAGTTTAGTTTATTGTCACGTGTACCCAGGTACAGTGAGAAGCTTTTGTTTGGTGCTAACCAGTCAGCGGAAAGACAATACATATTTACCATAGAGCCATTCACAACTGCTTACATTTCAGATGATTCTTTATTGTTTGGAGTTTCGAGACGCAGCATGGAAACAGGCCCCCCGGCCCACTGAGTCCGTGCCGGCCAGCGATCCCCACGCATTAACATACACTAGGGACACTTTACAATTATACCAAGCCAATTAACCTACAAATCTTTATGTGTTTGGAGTGTGGGAGGAAACCGGAGATCTCGGAGCTAACCCACGCAGGGGGCTATAGATACATGATAAGGGCATGTGGATACATGGTAGGTTCACGAGGTTAATTCTCGGGATGGCAGGATGGTCTAATGACGAAAGAATGGAAGGACTGGTCTTGTATTCACTGGCATTTAGAAGGTTGAGAGAGGATCTTATAGAAACATATTAAATTATTAAGGGATTGGACACGCTAGATGCAGGAAACATGTTCCCAATGTTGGGGGAGTCCAGAACCAGGGGCCACAGTTCAAAGATTAAGGGGGAGGTCATTTAGAACTGAGTTGGGGAAAAACTTTTTCACCCAGAGAGTTGTGGATTTGTGGAATTCTCTGCCTCAGAAAGCAGTGGAGGCCGATTCACTGGATGCATTTCAAAAGAGAGTTAGATAGAGCTCTTAGGGCTAGCGGAATCACGGGATATGGGGAGAAGGAAGGAACGGGGTACTGATTGTGGATGATCAGCCATGATCACATTGAATGGTGGTGCTGGCTCGAAGGGCCAAATGGCCTACTCCTGCACCTATTTTCTATCTATCTATGTAAAATCTTTCGAAGAGCTCTTCTGTTGAAATTCAACTGGCAATTTACCAAGATGTTAACCTTGCTGCCTTTATTTTAATAACCAGTGCAGATGGTAACATTGGTTTCTACAGGGTGAGTTTACCGTGTGCTTTAGCTGAATGAGATAATGTTTCACATGAATCACATCCAGGCATCGTTACGCCACAAAAAAAATTGAATTAAACTCTTTGATGCAATTAAGATATTGATGTTGGCACTGATACGGAGGGAAAAAAAGAGAATAATTACAGATCCAGGAATGAAAAGGTGGATTCTGTGAATGGTTTTCCAATGACATAGAATGGAATGGAAAGACATCTCGGCACATAGCCAACAAAGACGGGAGGATATTGAACTAGAGGCCTAAATGGTCCCATTCTGGTGACTGATTTGGAAGGGCATGTTTAATATAATTGTATTAAACTGCATCAACTCAAGCAAACGCACCTTATGCATAAAAATGAATGATGGTGCGCTTGATGAAGCTATGTGCTGTGGAACTATCTCCTGCACTCTGCGATTAAATCCCCTTCTTCAACCTCCTGGGAGATGCAATATGCACCCGGGTACACTTGCATCATAACCTCACATCAGGTGTTCTTGAGGTAGGACAGTGGTTGGGTTTATAGCTTCATAAGTGACAGGAGCAGAATTGAGGCCATTCGGCCCATCATGTCCACTCTGCCATTCAATCATGGCTGATCCATCTCTCCCTTCTAACCCCATTCTCCTGCCTTCTCCCCGTAACCCCTGACTCCTGTACAAATCAAGAATCTATCTATCTCTGTCTTAAACACACCCACTGACTTGGCCTCCACAGCCTTCTGTGGCAATGAATTCCATAGATTCACCACCCTCTGACTAAAGAAATTCCTGCACATCTCCTTCCTAAAGGAACGTCCTTTAATTCGTGAGGCTCTGAGATTTAGTGATCAAGAGGTCCTGCATTGATGACTGAGTTCAAATCCCATAACGGCAGCTGTGGAATTCAAATCAAGATAAATAGCCTGGAATACTAAGCAGCAAACACAATGAGTTTGCCTGAATTCTTCAGTGAAGCAAGCTGCCGTCCATATCCAACAGCCTCTACATGACCCTCGATCAACCAGGATGGTTGGCATCGAAATGGCCCAGCAAGCCACAATTTCACCAACAAATGCTGGTGACGACAGATTCTGAAAAATCAACTTTTTAGAAGTTTAATAAAAGAGCTCTGTGCCCCAGAGTTCCTCTCTTGTAGTTCTGCCTGACCGAGTGGACAAATGGGAGCAGGTCATAAAACTCTGCTGGGAAGGTGTCAGACCCTAATTCCCTTGCTGGGCACACCAGGCACATCGATAATATGCAACAGCCCGAAGGCAGCAGGGGAAGAGACAGAGGTGAGACCATATATTTTTCTTTCAAGGTTGTTTGGAACTCTGTTCCAAAGACAGTGGTGAAAGTGAAGTGAACAGCACAAAGAAGTTGGAGTTTTTCAGAAGATGAAGACTATGGGCAATGAAGATGTAAAGGAGGATGTGTTGTACTTCATGGGCTGACTGCTGAGTGAAGAAGAGTCTCCACCCGAAACGTCACCTATTCCTTTACTCCAGAGATGCTGCCTGACCCGTCAAGTTACTCCAGCACTTTGTGTCTATCTTCATCGTAGTCCTTGGACTAGGTTTGTTTCTTCCAATTGTGATTTGCACTAATTTCTTGTTTTATTACAGTCGTTTTTTGTTCTGTTTTACTGTCTTGCAGAATTTATGTACAATTTTGTTGTGAGCTTGTCTGAGTGTACAGGCCTGCGATGCTGCTGCAAGCAAGAATGTACCGCACTGAATTTGTCCCGAGACAAACCTGCTGAGTCCCAGTGGTTGGAGGAGGATATGTGGCCAGAACTAGTGTTCTGCTGCTGGGTTGAGGAGTTATGTATTGAGAGGAGCAGCGATGAGGAAGAGTCAGGCTCGTAACTCGGGAAGAACCCCAGTACTGGGGGCTCAAGAGGGTACGGTGAGAAAGGGTGACTAAGGAATGGGCTTGAGAGAGAGCTCACTGTGGTTGATGGGAGAGAGAGAGAGAGAGAGAGAGAGAGCAAGGGCTGGGGGTTGGCCTTGATTAGAGAGGGTGTTGGGGGTTATGGGGAGAAGGCAGGGGAATGGGGTAGATCAGCCATAATTGAATGGGTGGAGTGGGCTTGATGGGGCGAATGGCCTAATTGCTCCCATAACTTATGAAGATGATGACCAGAGAATTGTAATAATGGGTTCTGTGCAGGAGTTGGATTGGGAATGAGGAGAGGGTAATTGAGACAATGTGTTGATAACTGGAGATTGGAGTGGTATTGGTTTTATGATAGTCATGCGTACCGAGATATAGTGAGAAACTTTGTTTTGCATGCTGTCCATACTGCATTGCATGTAGATTGTAAGATCATACATGAATACATGAGATAGTGCACAAGAGAAAGTAAATAGGGCGCAGAATACAGTGTTACAACTACAGAGAAAGTGCAGGTGGAAGAAAAGTGCAAAGGCTGGATCAAGATAGATTGGGACATCAGGAATATAACCTCAGCATGTGGGGTATGGGTGAGACAAGGTTGGGAGAGATGGTGAAAGAGATCAAATACAGATTGGGGATGTGGAGGAGAGATGGGGAACGGGATATGGGAGGGGGGGGGGGTCGAGTAAAGAATGGGGAGAGAGTTTGAGTGGAGTTGGCAGTCAGGGGAGGTGATATGTGGGCAATTGCGGTGAGGAAGGGACCATGGGGTTGTGAGAGAGTTGAAGTGGCACAAGTGGGACTGGGGCTGGTGGAATGTGGGCAAATGGAGAATTTGGGTCAAGGATATTCGGGGATTGCAGGCTGACGAAGGAAATGCTCCTGAGAATGCGTCTTGAAGTGGCAATGACGATACGATACGATAGAACTCTATCCCATGAGGGAAATTGATCTGCCGACAGTTATAAAATACATGAAACATGAAATTAAAGTGACGAGTGGACACTGGGACACTGAAATAACACGGGGAGAGTAAGAGCTTGAACTGGGATATGGGTGAGAGATTAGGGAATTAGGGTCTTGGGGATAACTGGACATTCAAAATTGGGGGAATAGATGTGAGTGGAAGCAAGTGGATTTGGGCTCACGGCAATGACAATAGTGAGGTTGAAGATTCGGAGAATTCAGGTTATTCTGTCGACATCTGAATATAATTTTTTTAACTCTTGCAATTTCTTCGGCTGATACTCTTATATTCCCAGATGATTCCTTTATGCGCCAATTTATTGGCAGCCAACCAGTTTCCATACTTTGATAGTGTCGTGTCCAGTGCACTCAAGAAATGTTTAAAGTGTCACATTGGATTGCTAAATCACTCCCTAATGTGTACATACTCATTCTACTGATGTATGACCATATTGTACGGTGTGCCCTCAACCCGGTGCATTACTCCAGCAATGTCTTGTACAATGCCTCAGTACTACAGTGCCCGAGTGTCTCTTTCAGATTTTGTTTCATTATAACGTGAACTTGCTCTTACGATGCCCCAAACCAACTATTGCAGTAATGTTACTTGTACATAACATGCAACCTTAGTAGCTTCCCTTACAGTAATCCATTTGTTCCATAGCCTCAGTATACTTCTTTAGGACAGTGGCCATTGTCCCGATGGCCCCTATGGCTGCAGTATTTAGTATTATAATAGCTCACAGTCCTTTACATAGAAACATAGAAAATACGTGCAGGAGGAGGCCATTCGGCCCTTCGAGCCAGCACCGCCATTCATTGTGATCATGGCTGATCGTCCGCTATCAATAACCCGTGCCTGCCTTCTCCCCATATCCCTTGACTCCACTAGCCCCTAGAGCTCCATCCAACTCTCTCTTAAATCCATCCAGTGACTTGGCCTCCACTGCCCTCCATAAAATCACAACTCTCTGGGTAAAAACGTTTTTTCTCACCTCAGTCTTAAATTTCCTCCCCTTTATTCTAAGACTGTGCCCCCTGGTTCTGGACTCGCCCCACATTGGGAACATTTTTCCTGCATCTAGCTTGTCCAGTCCTTTTATAATTTTATGTTTCTATAAGATCCCCCCTCATCCTTCTAAACTCCAGTGAATACAAGCCTAGTCTTTTCAATCTTTTCTCATATGACACTCCCACCATCCCAGGGATCAATCTGGTGAACCTACGCTGCACTGCCTCAATCACAAGGATGTCCTTCCTCCAATTAGGAGACCAAAACTGTGCACAATACTCCAGATGTGGTCTCACCAGAGCCCTATACAACTGCAGAAGAACCTCTTTACTCCTGTACTGAAATCCTCTTGTTATGAATGGCAATATATTGCCATGCAGTACAATGGCAGTCTATTGCCTTGATGTAAGATACAACTTCTAGTGAGTTCCTCTACTGTATAATGAGTTGCTAAAATTAAGTGAAACGTCTTGGTCTATTCCATTGCTGAAGGTCTCGACCTGAAACGTTACCCATTCATCTCACCAGAGATGCTGCATGTCTATCTTTGCTACAATTATGAGTGGAAGTTTATTCTGTAGCTCCCATTACCTCTAGTTTCCCCCTCCCTGACGCCCAGTCGGAAGAAGAGTCTCGACCCAAAATGTCACCTCTTCCTTTTCTTCAGAGAGATGCTGCCTGACCCGCTGTGTTACTCCACCATTTTGTGTCTATCAGAGATGATGGTGAGCCTTCTTCATAATTGCATCTATGTGCTGGGTCCAGGATAGGTCACAGTGACCTGCAGAACAACTGTGACGTGAGATGGGATGCAGCAGAACATCTCGCCAGGACACCCGCAAAGGAGCCCATGGGCCAGAGATGGAATGCAGTGAGAGAACTGTGTGTGGATGAAGGGTTTATTCTTATAAACAATAGACAATAGATGCAGGAGTAGGCCATTCGGCCCTTTGAGCCAGCACTGCCATTCAATGTGATCACGGCTGATCATCAGTACCCCGTTCCTGCCTTCTCCCCATATCCCCTGACTCCGCTATTTTTAAGAGCCCTATCTAGCTCTCCCTTGAAAGCATCCAGAGAACCTGCCTCCACCGCCCTCTGAGGCAGAGAATTCCACAGACTCACCACTCTCTGTGAGAAAAAGTGTTTCCTCGTCTCCGTTCTAAATGGTTTGCTCCTTATTCTTAAACTGTGGCCCCTGGTTCTGGACTCCAAGCCCTTAACTATTCTTGGAATGTATAGAGCACTGATAGGTGGACTGCGTTTGAAACAGTGTCATGCTGTTGATGTAAAGAGGATTCCCACTCTTGGGGATCCATGGCTGCCAGGAGTAGTCTTTAATGTCTCTGCTCTGCGTTCCTTCACAGCTTCGTACGATTGTAACACCTCTCTTACACTCCTTTATCGTATTCAAACGAGCGTTTCTGTAAAAGTCAGTGATTGCAGCTTCTTGTAAAAACAACACTTAACCTTCTCAATGGTGAATGTGATCAGATTTAGAAAGTAAACGCATTTAAATTGTCTCTCAGACGGAAGGATTTCGGAGTTTTTAATCTGGGGGTTCATAGGTTCATAAGTGAGAGGAGCAGAATTAGGCCATTCGGCCCATCACGTCTACTCTGCCATTCAATCATGGCTGATCTATCTCTCCCCCTTAGCCCCATTCTCCCGCCTTTTCCCCCTAGCCCCTCACACCCGCACTAATCCGTACTAAGTTCTATCTTAAATGTGGAAGTTCTGGCAGTGTTTAAAGAGTAACTGAATTGAAGATCTTTTTGAGGCTAAGTTAGTCCTTCGCAACGGGTAATATTAAGCAAAACACAAAGTGCGGGAATAACTCCAGGGCGGCTCAGTGGCACAGCTGTTCGAGCCGCTGCCTCACTCTGCCAGAGACCTGGGTTCGATCCTGACCTCGGGTGCTGTCTGTGTGTGTGTGGAGTTTCCACGTCCTCCCCGTGACCACGTGGGTTCCCTCCTGGTGCCCAGGTTTCCTGCCACACCCCAAAGACGTGTAGCTTTTTAGCTTAATTAGGCCCTGTAAAATTGCCCCGAATGTGTAGGGAGTGGGTGCGATAGTGGAGTAACATAGTGTGAACAGGCTGAAACTTTAATCCTTGGTCCAGGAGGATGAGGGGGTGCTCTTAGAGAGGCGTATAAGATCACGAGAGGAATAGGTTCAAGATTCAAGTGAGTTTATTGTCGTGTGTCCCTGATAGGACAATGACATTCTTGCTTTGCTTCAGCACAACAGAACATAGTAGGCATGAATACAGAACAGATCAGTGTGTCCATAGATAGGGTGAATAGACAGGGTTAATGCACAGCTTCTTTTACCCAGAATGGGGGGTATCAAGGTCGGTATGAACTCGGTGGGCCGAAGGGTCTATTTCCCTGCCATATCTCTAAACTCTAAAACTCTGAAACTCAGAAGGGCAGGCAGCATTTGTAGAGGGAAGACTGGCAATCGTTCGGGTCGGGACCCTTCTTGAAACTCATTCACCTCCTCCATTCCCTCCACTCCACAGATGCTGCCTGACCTGCTGAGTTACTGCTTATGAGTTAGGAGATGGAGTTGAAGAAGATAGACAAAAGTGCTGGAGAAACTCAGTGGGGGCAGCAGCATCTATGGAACGAAGGAAATAGGCAACGCTTCGGGCCAAAACCCTTCTTCAGACTGATGTAGGGTGGGGGGGGGGGCGGGGGGGGGGGGGGTGGAGAAGAAAGGAAAAACGAAGAGGAGGAGCCGAGGGTTGTGGGAGAGCTGAGAAGGGGAGGAGACAGCAAGGGCTACCAGAAATTGGAGAATTCAATATTTATGCCGCTAGGGTGCAGACTGCCCAAGCGGAATATGAGGTGCTGCTCCTCCAATTTGCGGTGGTGCTCACTCTGGCCATGGAGGAGGCCCAGGACAGAGAGGTCGGATTCAGAATGGAAGGGGGAGTTGAAGTGCTGAGCCACCGGGAGATCAGGTTGGTTAATGCGGACGGAGCGGAGGTGTTGGGCGAAACGATCGCCAAGCCTACGTTTGGTCTCACCGATACAGATCAGCTGACATCTAGAGCAGCGGATGCGATAGATGAGGTTGGAGGAGATGCAGGTGGACCTCTGTCTCACCTGGAATGATGGAGTTATGGAGTCTGGTGACATCAAAGGAAAGTTAACTCTGACCAAGGCATGCCGGGAAGTTTGACCTTGCTGTAAAGGCATTGAAGAAGAAAGTATTGCCTCTAGCTGCTATTTTCAAGAGACGTTGTACATTCGAAGGACAAGGGTAGAGATAAGGAAAGCACATCAAACACAGCTGTCCTCACAGGCTGGGAGAAAAGACAATTGCTGGTCGACTTGCTTCAGCAGAAGGGTACCTAAAGAGACATTTTTAAGTGATTTCCAGGAGACAGGTGAAGATAAATGGCGTAAAAGAACAATTAACCCTTTGTTCCACGATGAGAATGATTAATCAGGCTTGTTTTTGAGGTGTAGTACTGGATAAGGTTGTAAGAAAATCGTTATCTGTTAAGCTGTCATGTCAAAATGTAAATAGAAGCAATTATTTGGAACTGTATTTCTGTCTCCGATGATCCTTATCTCCTGGGCTCCAAAGCGAGGGGAGAAAGTAGAGACACAGTACCAAACTTTAATAAGATCTCAGCTAAAATAATGTGTGTCATCTGCCAAAGGCGAATCAAAACTCTCAATGGGTAGGAAAGGAACTGCGGACGCTGGTTTACACCCAAGATAGACACAAAATGCTGGAGTAACTCATCGGGACAGGCAGCATCTCTGGAGAGAAGGATTGGGTGACCTTTTGGGTCTCGACCCGAAACATCACCCAAAAACTCTCAATGCTTTGCCTAACTTTAATAAGAACCATATAACCATATAACCATATAACAATTACAGCACGGAAACAGGCCCTCTCGGCCCTTCCAGTCCGTGCCGACCATTTGTTTTCCCCTAGTCCCATCTACCTGCACTCAGACCATACCCCTCCATTCCCTTCCCGTCCATATACCTATCCACTTTACTTTTAAATGTTAAAATCGATCCTGCCTCCACCACTTCTGCTGGAAGCTCATTCCACACAGCCACCACCCTCTGAGTAAAGAAGTTCCCCCTCACGTTACCCCAAAACTTCTGTCCCTTAATTCTCATGTCATGCCCTCTTGTTTGAATCTTCCCTACCCTCAATGGGAAAAACGTATCCACGTTAACTCTGTCTATCCCTTTCATCATTTTAAAGACCTCAATCAAGTCCCCCCTTAACCTTCTGCGCACCAAAGAATAAAGACCTAACTTGTTCAACCTTTCTCACAGAAGTAGAACCTGTGGATTTCATTGCCTTGGACAGCAGTGGAGGCAAAAACGAGGGATATTTTTTCAGGGGGAGATGGGCAGATGCTTGATTAGTTTGGGAGTCAGAGGGGAGAAGGCAGCAGAACGGAGTTGAGAGGGCCATGATTGAATGGCAGAGTAGATTTTATGGGCCGAATGGCCTGATTCTGTCCCCAGAACTTATGAACTATGAACCTACGAAACCGCATGTCTTTGGGATGAAACTGGAGCACCAGGAGAAAACACACACGGTGACAGGAAGTCCATGTAGATGGGCCAAATGGCCTAATTCTGCTTCTATATCTTGTGAACATTACTCCTGTGGCCAATAAGTACAGAAATAGAAGGATGTTGAAGATAAATCTTTAGCTGGAAAGGCGAAGGAGAGCGCTGGGTTCTTGGTGGATTGCCTCCTGTTCTGGGAGGGGCGTGGACTGCACAGGCTAGATGTCAAGCGTATTTGCAGGGTTCAAGACCAATATACTCGTGGCAGGTTTTCTGCCGCTGATGTGGATGGGGCGGTAGGCTGGTCTTGGTGGTTTAGGTGCCTGTTTTAGTATCGTGGGGATCGTGAGAATCCCTGTGTTCTCCATTCACCCAGGCAGTGTGTTCCAGTTGATGCTCTGAGTGAAATGCTCTCAATCTGATGTGGTGAGGATGTGGCACTCGTGGCCCGAGGAGGAGGTTAATATAAGAGTTCAGTTCGGTTTATTCCACCTCCAGGTCCTGAATTCTCTGTAATTCTCTGCCACAGAAGGGAGTTGAGGCCAGTTCATTGGCTATATTTAAGAGGGAGTTAGATGTGGCTCTTGTGGTTAAAGGGATCAGGGGGTATGGAGAGAAGGCAGGTACAGGATACTGAGTTGGATGATCAGCCATGATCATATTGAATGGCGGTGCAGGCTCGAAGGGCCGAATGGCCTTCTCCTGCACCTATTTTCTATGTTTCTATGTGAGTGCATCCTATAGCCTCACTAAGTCTTACACTGCAGTTGGGTCGATTATACTGGAACAGATTATTTCAGGTGCTGGTTGATAGAAATTTTTATATTCCTTGCAGCGTGAAATATATGGGTCTTAACACTGATAAAGGGAGTTCTGACCCACAGCAACCTAACCATGAATTGTGAGACCGATCTCCCGAACAGCCTAATATGGACCTAACAGCAGAAAAAAAACAGATCAATTTCTTAAGAAATTGATACCCTTTACTGAATGTTTACATCAACAGAATGGTTAAACACAAATTTAAATTTAAATTTAAATTTGATGCTATGATGGGTGAGGGGGGTGGGGAAGGTATATCTCAATCATTTCTTTTTATTTTCTTTTTCCTTTTTTTAAAATTTAGGTTATAAGGTTAAAATGAAGTTGTGCAATAATTGTATCATTGTTATGCCGATCGTCTTATCCTTGTACAATTGCTTTGAATACAAATAAATAAATAAGTAAATAAAGAGCTTGGGTGTGGACAAAGAGCATGGTCTGAAGGACCCAGCGCGAGAAGATGGAATCAGGAAGGGAAGCTCTTTTTGACCAGCACAGATTTGGTGGGCTGAATGGCCTGTTATTGTGATGTAAATCTTGAGTGATTCGTATCCCTTTGCAGTTATGTGTGTTCTCTTCACTCTGTATTCTTGCTACAAGACTTTGTTTGATTCTACTGCATCTATAACTGCAGTGTCTGCTCATAATATATCACTCGGATGCACCTTGTATCCTTTATGTGCGTTTCATATTGGTGATGAAAGGGGGGGATGGACGGAGGATCTTTATAGAAACTTACAAAATTCTTAAGGGGTTGGACAGGCTAGATGCAGGAAGATTGTTCCCGATGTTGGGGAAGTCCAGAACAAGGGATCACAGTTTAAGGATAAAGGGGAATTCCTTTAGGACTGAGATGAGGAAAACATTTTTCACACAGAGAGTGGTGAGTCTGTGGAATTCTCTGCCACAGAAGGTAGTTGAGGCCAGTTCATTGGCTATATTTAAGAGGGAGTGAGATGTGGCCCTTGTGGCTAAAGGGATCAGGGGGTATGGAGAGAAGGCAGGTACGGGATACTGAGTTGGATGATCAGCCATGCTCATATTGAATGACGGTGCAGGCTCGAAGGGCCGAATGGCCTACTCCTGCACCAATTTTCTATGTTTCTATGTTTCTATGTGAGTGCACCCTATAGCCTCACTAAGTCTTACACTGCAGTTGGGTCGATTATACTGGAACAGATTATTTCAGGTGCTGGTTGATAGAATTTTTTCTATTCCTTGCAGCGTGAAAAATATGGATCTTAACACTGATAAAGGGAGTTCTGGTCCACAGCAACCTAACCATGAATTGTGAGACCGATCTCCCGAACCAATGTGATTAGAAAATAGTGAAGGAAGACAAGCGATGACACGGAAGGAGAAGGAATCAGCTGCAACGATGAATAATCAACAGAGCAAGCAAGAATGGATTATGACCAGAAATTTGAGGCTGGAAGGAAAAGTAAAGAAAGAAATGTTTAAAAAAATGTACAGTTGTACAGGTTCGAAACCTACGAAATGAGTCAGAGTTTTTTTCCCATGATAGGAATGCCGAGAACAAGAGGGCATAAGTTTATGGAGAGAGAGAGAGGAGAGAGTTTAAAGGGCATCTGAGAGGATTCTGAATCTGAGAATCTGAGAAGATTTTGAATGCCCAATGGTTGATATTTGTGCCAGAGTATATCCTCCACCATTGGTGATGGTGGAGGATATAGTTTCATTCATTCATTCGTTGAAACAAACACATTCATTGATGTTTTGAGATAGGCACTTGTACAGATGAGGTGTGGGATATAGTCAGCGGGCCAGGCAGCACCTCTGGACATGGTCTGAGCAAGGTGTGGGATATGGTTCGAATGCAGGCAAATGAGATCAGTGCAGGCAGGGAAGATTGCCAGCATGGACATGATGGGCTGAGTGGCCTGTTTCTGTGCTAGATGACTCCTACGTTTCTCCTTTGGACTTTAGAGATACAGCGCGGAAACAGGCCCTTCAGCCCACCGAGTCCTCGCCGACCAACGATCCCCCCCGTACCTTAGCACTATCTTGCACGCTAGAGACAATTTATAATATTACTGAAGCCAATTAAAATACAAACCTGTACATCTTTCACTGTACATCTTTAGCTGTCACTGTATGTCATGTTGTTACTTGTGGGCGGAGCACCAAGGCAAATTCCTTGTATGTGAATACTTGGCCAATAAACGTACTTACTTACTTATCTTTGAAGTGTGGGAACACCCGGGGAAATCCCACGTGGACGTGGGGAGAATGTATAAACTCCATAAGGACAGCACCCGTAGTCAGGATCAAACCTGGGTCTCTGGCGCTGTAAGACAGCAACTCTACCACTGTGCTGCCCCTGTAAGCATAATGTAACGTACATCTGCGGACCAGTGTTGCAGCAAATAGCTGAGGATAAATTTCTACTCATTATTGATTGCCTGTAACAAAAATATTTGTTGCAGGAATGAGATTGAACAACATAAGTGCTTCGCCCATAGACGCTGCCGCACCCGCTGAGTTTCTCCAGCACTTTTGTCTACCTTTGATTTTCCAGCATCTGCAGTTCCTTCTTAAACACATAAGTGCTTCCCCCTCTGAGCCTGGTCGCCGTTGCAATAATAGGCAGTAGGTTGCTCAGCCTCATATTGTTCCCTGGTGTTTGAGGCATCTGATGTGCAAATCCAACAACTTCAATCCAATACGAAGCCAGGGTGATATCCTGGTCAGGAAAGACATTTGGACATGAGCACAAAAAGCTGGAGTAACTCAGCCGGGACAGGCGGTCGAGACCCTTCTTCTTCAGACGAAGGGTCTCAATCCGAAATATCAACCATTCCTTCTATCCAGAAACACCGTCTGTCTGGCTGAGTGACTCCAGCATTTTGTGTCTGTCTTCGAAATAAACCAGCATCTGCAGTTCCTTACTACAGTCAGAAGAAAGGGCTCGACCTGTAAAGATGTAAAGGAGGATGTGTTGTACTTCATGGACTGACTCCAGTGTGTAGAAGAGTCTCCACCCGAAACGTCACCTATTCCTTTTCTCCCGAGGTGCTGCCTGTCCCGCTGAGTTACTCCAGCATTTTGTCTACCATCGGTGCAAGGCAGCACCTGCAGTTCCTTCATACACAAGAGTTCGGCACTGCAGGGTTCCACGCTCCCAAGTTGCTCTTCACCAATGAATATGAAGAAGTGTGGTTTCTTGTTAATAGCACGGAGACCTGCAGCACGGTGCTGAGGGAATGCCACACTGGGCACAGGTACTTATTTGATGGCACGATAAACCAGGGGCTTGTTCTCAGTGGGAGATAAAGCTCGTAGTAAGAACAGTGAGTTCTCCTCGGCAAGCCGGGCCAATTTTTATAACGGGGCCAACGTCAGTCAGAATTGGTCCATGGTTGTTCAACATTGGATGGGGAAGGTAGAGACACTATGCTGGATGGGGAAGGTAGAGTAACTCAGCGGGGCAGGCAGCATCTCTGGAGAAAAGGAATGGATGATGTTTCGGGTTGAGACCTTTCTTCACATTGAAAAAGGGTCTCGACCCAAAACAGCACCCATTCCTTCTCTCCAGAGATGCTGCCTGCCCCGCTGAGTTACTCCAGCATTTTGTCTACCTTTGATTTAAACCTGCATCTACAGTTCTTTCCTACACATTAGATGGGTAAAGCCATTTGACTCGTGACAACTGGAAACCCCTTCACCATCTCCACCTCACACAAGACCTCTGCAACAAGCGAGTTAAAAAGAACTGTTCAAGAAGGAAGTGCAGATGCTGGAAAATCAAAGGTAGACAAAAGTGCTGGAGAAACTCAGAGGGTGCGGCCGCATCTATGGAGCGAAGGAAATAGGCAACGTTTCGGGCCGAAAACCTTCTGGCAAAAGTGCTGGAGAAACTCAGATGCTGGAAAATCAAAGGTAGATAAAAATGCTGGAGAAACTCAGCGGGTGCGGCAGCATCTATGGAGCGAAGGAAATAGGCAACGTTTTGGACCGAAACCCTGAGTTAAAAAGAACTCTTGGATTCTTGCATCACGATCCAACATGGGAGTTCACTCCGAGTGCTAATTGCAGTCGATCCCATTGCAGCTTGTGTTGGCCGAATGCCATATTAAAAGCTCTTGGGCTGACAGCAAAAGTGGAACAGTAATAAATCACTCACTGCGAGCTTAGGCTTGAGAATCAGTCAATTCAGGGGAGTTAAGCAAGTCCGGGTTGGTTTATATTCTGAAGGCACAATGAACAGCGTTACAGCAGCTCTTGTGAACTGTTCAGTTGCTGAATGATAGAACAGATTGTCCAAGTGATAAGTTCCGATGAAAGATCATCAATTGGAAATAGGAACTCTTGGCTTCTCTCTCCGTAAGTGCTGCTTCATCTGCTGAGTATTCCAGCATCTTCTGTTTTATTTCAGATTTCCAATATTTGGAGCATTTCATTCTTGTAATAATATACCCATGGCTCAGTTGGCCTACAATGTCATGCTGACTATACTAATCCCATTTACCAGCACTTGGTCCATAGCCTTCAAGGCCCTGGTGATTCAAGTGCTTATTTTAGTACTTAGCTATCATGAGAATCCCTTTCTTCTCCATTCTCCCAGTGCAGTGTGTACCAATCCCAACCTTCCTCTGAGTGAATTGTCCTTCCACACATCTCCTCTCAACATCTTACTCTTTACCCAAAACCTATGTTCTCTATTTCCTATTTCCTTCGCTCCATAGATGCTGTTGCACCCGCTGAGTTTCTCCAGCACTTTGGTCTACTTTCAATTTTTCCAGCATCTGCAGTTCTTTCTTAAACATTCAATCTTATATATTAACTAACTTGAGTCATAGGAGTATAATGCCTCTGTCCCACTTAGGAAACCTGAACGGAAACCTCTGGAGACTTTGCGCCCCACCCAAGGTTTCCATGAGGTTCCCGGAGGTTTTTGTCAGTCTCCCTAATGGTTGAAAGTGGTTTCCCCTTCTTCTATGTTCCGCCGATTATTTCAAAAAATTCAAAACCGGTCGCGACTAAAAATAGGTTGCCGTTTTAAAAATCGGTAATTTTTTAGTCGAAGCCGGTTGCGATGCTAGTTGAAGGTGGTTGCCGGAGGTTGCAGGTAGTGGAAGGTAAGGCCTTTTTTTCACCCAGTTTTATTCCACCAGGGAGGTCAGGGGCATTAGAGTCACACATCACCTAAACAGGCCCATCAGCCCAGTCCAGCCCATAGCTTCCTTTATGCGTAGGAAAGCAAACCCAGTCTGTCCAGCATCTGTGAGACGTTTCACCCCAGGCACTACCCTGGCGAATCTCCTCTGCATCTCTGGTCAGTTGCATCTTCCCCACAGAGACGCCCTGAACACAGACATCATTTCAGCTGTGGCTTAACCAAATGTTCACCTCTCCTTATATCTTTCTAATGGTTAACAGCAACTGGAATGACATAAGGAATGACAGTATCAAAGTTCCCTGGTAACACCGACCTTCCACCTTTCATTAGACGTGGTCACTGACCATCCCATCCACGCCATCCACTGTTGACATCACACTGAATGAGTAACGAAGGGGTTGATAAAATCCACAGATACTGTACGGGGCGACACGGTGGCACAGCGGTAGAGTTGCTGCCTTTTACAATGCTTGTAGCGTTATTCATTCTTATGTTCATAGGGGTACAGCATTTGCACAGTGGCGAAGCTGGTCGAGCCGCTACCTCGCAGCGCCAGGCTTTATACCTGACCCGGCTTCGATCCCCACCTCGAGTGCTGTCTGTGTGAAGTTTTGCACGTTCTCCGCGTGACCGCGTGGATTTCCTCCGTGTGCTCCGGTTTCTTCCCACATCCCAAAGTCGTGCAGGTTTTTAGGTTCATTGGCCCTCTGTAAATTGCCCTTAATGTGTAGGGAGTGGATGAGAAGGTCAGATAATGTAGAATTAGTGTGATTGATGGCCAGCGTGGTCTCAGTGGCTTCATAGAAACGTAGAAAATAGGTGCAGGAGGAGGCCATTCGGCCCTTCGAGCCAGCACCGCCATTCATTGTGATCATGTCTGATCGTCCCCTATCAATAACCCGTGCCTGCCTTCTCCCCATATCCCTTGACTCCACTAGACCCTAGAGCTCTATCTAACTCTCTCTTAAATCCATCCAGTGATTTGGCCTCCACTGCCCTCTGTGGCAGGGAATTCCACGAATTCACAACTCTCTGGGTGGAAAAGTTTTTTTCTCTCCTCAGTCTTAAATGGCCTCCCCTTTATTCTAAGACTGTGTGGCCCCTGGTTCTGGACTCGCTCAACATTGGGAACATTTTTCCTACATCTAGCTTGTCCAGCCCTTTTATAATTTTATATGTTTCTATAAGATTCCCCCTCATCCTTCTCAACTCCGGTGAATACAAGCCTAGTCTTTTCAATCTTTCCTCATATGACAGTCCCGCCATGCCAGGGATCAATCTGGTGAACCTACGCTGCACTGCCTCAATCACAACGTTCTTCAACGCTGTATCTCCAAATAACACAAAACTACTTTTATTGCGCTTTGTCTGCATATTAGTGATGAAGTGTTGGTGATTTGCTGTCTGGAAGTGTTTGAGATAAAGGTACTCCCATGGTGGCGTGAGCTGGAGGGATGGGACAAATGAGCAACGGTGATGTTGGGTGTTGCTATTCCAGGCTGCAGGAGGTTCTACGGGAGTGAAGGAGAAGAACCAACAATTGTGACCATGTAGAGAGGAACGAAAGGTCCAGAAACCAGAAAGGAAGCAGCTCAAAGAGAGCTAACATGCACGGCCCCTAAGGGTGTAATTGTTGGGGGTGCAGCGTAGGTTCACAAGGTTAATTCCCGGGATGGTGGGACTGTCATATGCTGAGAGAATGGAGCAGCTGGGCCTGTATACTCTGGAGTTTTAAAGGATGAGAGGATATCTCATTGAAACATGTAAGATTGTTAAGGGCTTGGACACGCTAGAGGCAGGAAACACGTTCCCGATGTTGGGGGAGTCCAGAACCAGGGGCCACAGTTTAAGAATAAGGAGTAAGCCATTTAGAACAGAGACGAGGGAACACTTTTTCTCACAGAGAGTGGCGAGTCTGTGGAATTCTCTGCCTCAGAGGGCGGTGGAGGCAGGTTCGCTGGATGCTTTCAAGAGAGGGCTAGATAGGGCTCTTAAAAATAGCGGAGTCAGGGGATATGGGGAGAAGGCAGGAACGGGGTACTGATTGGGGATGATCAGTCACATTGAATGGCGATGCTGGCTCGAAGGGCCAAATGGCCTACTCCTGCACCTATTGTCTATTGTCCATTTTTATACTAATGAGAGTGGAAATAGAAGGATGTGGTCATTGACACATGTTGCAAGAGCAAGGACTTTCAATTCCTGGGCCAATGCAGCTGGTCTTCTTCAAGACGGATGGGTTGCACTTGAAGCGAGGTGAAATCGATTTTCTGACAAGCTGGTTAACTGATTCTGTAGTCAAGGGTTTGAATGATTGTGCAACGGATTAGCATCTGGACCCAGTATGAAAAATTACAACAAAGGGCTGGAGAACTGGGAGAGATAAATTGGATATAGAACAAAGTAAAGTTGTAAAAATGCAATAGAGTTAGGTTGGCTTTGAAGTGTTGGCATGTGAATTAATAATGTGGTTCATAAGTTTGATAAGTTTGAATATGGCGGAACCATGATTACAAATGTAGGGCTCAAAAGATTGGATTCTTAGTATCAGAATTCAGGAATTATTTGGGAGTCAAGGAAAGGAGATTTCAACATTTTGGAAAAGGAAGATAACCTGACAGAATGAAACAATGTCCTTTAGTTTCCTAGTGATGGTATTTAGTTGGAGTTGATGAATAATAAAAAAGGTAAATATGTTATTTATTCATTTTTATGTCACCAAATACTGAGAAGAAATTAGAGGAGCAGAGTTGTCAGAAGATGACTGAAATGCAGAAACTAAGAAGGCAATACTTTAACGGATCCTAAATTAAATACTTTGGAGTGGAGAAGAGGAGAAATTTGGGATTGGTGATCAGGAGAATTTTCTCAGAGTTTTCTGTCCAATGCATGAGGAGCCATTGCTGAATGGATGTTGAGGAATGAGGTGGATCAAAGGGGGGCATTGGTGATCACGTAATATTTAAAGTAAGTAAGGTTTCGTTTAGTTTAGTTTAGAGATACAGCGCGGAAATAGGCCCACGGAGTCCGCACCGACCAGCGATCCCCCGCACATTAATGCTATCCTACACACACTAGAGATAATGTACACCTAGACCAAGCCAATTAAACTACAAACCTGAATGCCTTTGGAGTGTGGGAGGAAACCGAAGATCTCGGAGAAAACCCACGCAGGTCACGGGGAGAACGTTCAAACTCCGTACAGACAGCACCCGTAGTTGGGATCGAACCCGGATCTCCGGCGCTGCAAGCGCTGTAAGGCAGCTCCTCTGCCGCTGTGCCACTGTGAGTCCGCAGTATTTAAAGTATTTAAAATATTTAATCCACCATCAGAATACCACAGAAGGCTGTGGAGGCCAAGCCAATGGATATTTCTGAGGCAGAGATAGATAGATGCTTGATTAATACGGGTGTCAGGGGTTACGGGGAGAAGGCAGGAGAATGAGGTGGGGAGGGAAAGATAGATCAGCCATGATTGAATGGCAGAATAGACTGGGTTGGCCAAATGGCCTGATTCTGCTCTTATAACACGACCTTATGAACTTAGTTGCCTTAAGGTTCATTTTTGCAAATTGAGGAAGGATTTGAGGCAACTAAACAGATATCAAAAATTAACATCAGAAATGAATGGGTGGCCTTTAAAGTAAGTAAGTAAGTTTATTGGCCAAGTATTCACATACAAGGAATTTGCCTCGGTGCTCCGCCCTGAAGTAACAACATGACATACAGTGACAGTTAAAGATGAGCTAGCTCGTGTACAGTTATTGCATTGTTTTTAATGAGATTAGTGAGGACAATCGGAATCACAGCTCCCTGGATGATAGAGGGGAAACCGAAGATCTCGGAGAAAACCCACGCAGGATCACGGGGAGAATATACAAACTCCGTACAAAGAAGCACCCGCAGTCAGGATCGAACCCGGGTCTCTGGGGCTGCGATGCAGCAACCCCACTGCTGTGCCTGTGTGCTGCATTGATTACAAGCCATAATAAAGTACCACATGATAAGCACCCATTATCTATCGGTGGACGTTGATGGTAGGCTTGAAGTGATAAGTAAGGCTCGCTGATTACCAAGGAGAAGATAGACAAAAATCACTGCCGTTATGTTAGTGGTGTGTCCCTCCTAGTCCATTGAGAGAAGTAATAACAGAAACTGAGGGACTGCTGATGATAAACTTCCCATTATTGTTAACAGTAGAGGGCAGGAACATTCAAACTTTCATCACAATCGAGCAAAAGGATAAATTGGGCAATTACTCATCAGCTGGTTTATGGTCTGTGCTCCTTCAGACACAGTAATGTCAGTCCACAAGCTGAACCCATCACTCAGGCAGGGGGAGAATGAAGGATGGTGAGGGAGAAACCATGTGCGACCAGCGATTGAGTTTTCCGATGAAGTAGCAGAGGAAGGCCTGAGGTCAACCCTCCACCAATCTGGTTCTCAGTCTGAAGAAGGGTCTCGACCCGAAACGTCAGCCATTCCTTTTCTCCAGAGATGCTGCCTGTCCCGCTGAGTTACTCCAGCATTTTGTGTCTGCCTCTGAGGTATCGGGCGTAGTTTATTTAAAATGGCAGTGTGAATAAATAGAATACAAAATAGGCCAAGGAATTGAAAGCAGTTAACACAAATGTCTTTGTTTTTTCAGTCCTGGTCTAAGTTGTACAGGGTGTCCCAGAAAGCAGATCCAAAGGTTCACTACTGTTTTAGGATAAACATTAAAGTCTTGTGTAAGGATGAGTGCTCAACCTCGCAACTTGCAAAGTAAGAAAACTTGCAAGTGGGCCATTTTAGCAGGATCAATGTAAAGCATTTGATGGAGAGAAGGGAAAGATTAATACATTGGAGAGGATTATATTTATGCACCTAATCAGGGAAGCTAAATGTGTGACTTGGTGGCATTTGGACATTGTGCCTGTTTCCACAGACTTCCATGTGACATAGCAGTGTATTACTTCCAGCCGGTAGAGCTGCTGCCCCACAGCGCCAGAGACCCGAGTTCGATCCTCACCTCGGGTGCTGTCTGTGTGGAGTTTGCATGTTCACTCTGTGATCGTGCAGGTTTTCTCCGGGTTCTCCGGTTTCTTCCCACGTCCCAAAGACGTACGGATTTGTTCATTAATAGACCTCTTGAAATTGCCCCAAATATGTAGTGAGTGGATGATAAAGCAGGATAACGCGTGTGTATCATAGATTCAAGGTTGGCAAGGACTTGGTGGGCCTGTTTCTATCTGTGCTGTACCTCGAAACTCTACATATCCACCCCAGAACTCTGCAATGCTTGTTTAGTTTAGTACAGTATAAATTAGTTTACCATTTGTTGCTATAGTTCTTTGAGTTATTATATTATCCTCATGTATTTTATAGTGTCAAGGGCCTGTCCGATTTTTTTCGGCAACTTGCCGGCACCCGTCATAGTGGCAGCAGGTGGCCGAAAATCTTCAACATGTTGAAAATCCATCGGCGACCAGAAAAAGATACGACTGCTCACGACCATACAGGCGACACCACTTCCATGGCAGCATTTAACACGTCCTTCAAACCATTCTTTCCTGACTGTTGTTATGATGTGCCCTTTATCCTCAGTATGTATATTTATTCTGTTAGAACATTACATCCTCAGCAAGTTTAATAACTTTAACATTATGTTGCAATGATTCATATTGCAACGTCCATTCTTTTCCGATTTATGAGATATTGCAGTTTTACAACCTACAGCCTTTGTGCATTTACACGTTTCAGTAACCATTTACCTTGAAGCTGTTTAGTACGTTGTTCTTTTACAAAGTGCTGCCCTAATGCAGCACATGTTCTTAATCCTTTTGCTTCCTTTGGTTCAAGAGTTTACATACTGCAGAAAGACTCAAAATGCTGGAGTAACTCAGCCAGTCTGAAGAAGGGTCTCAACCCGAGACGCCACCCATTCCTTCTCTCCAGAGATCCCGCCGAGTTACTCCAGCATTTTGTGCCTATCTTCGGTGTAAAGCAGCATCTGCAGTTCCTTCCTTCACATACTGCACCAATAGTGTTGGCATCTTTCGTTTTTGTAATGCATGCATTCACCCATGAGTATTATCTTCACTTGTTGCAACGATCTAACACTTATTCCGTGAATAATTTACAATGTGTTGCTTTTTGACCTGCTTGTATTTTAATTTGAGTAGCATTCCCCCC
Source organism: Okamejei kenojei (assembly GCA_035221665.1). Lineage (NCBI taxonomy): Eukaryota > Metazoa > Chordata > Chondrichthyes > Rajiformes > Rajidae > Okamejei > Okamejei kenojei. The sequence goes on from CM069167.1 coordinate 5,150,870, forward strand.
CCCCCCCCCCCCCCCCGATGCATTCTGCCGCCTCAGAATGTAATTATTTTGAGAATATGTTGATCCAATGCCCCCTGTGGCTCAGATCTGTTCACTTAATCTACAAACGTATCACCATAGTACACCTTCTAATCTTGGTAAGTTTAACACTACTGTAGTCTATTACAGTGATGCACATGGTACATTCCCTCTGCAACATCCTATTACAAACGTGCCTGGGTATTTAGCACTGCATTGTTATAATAGACAATTAGCCTGCTTCTATTTATTGATTGCATTGGCTTGATGCATCTTGTTGCCTCTATATGAACCACTAGAAGAATACAAGCATGATTTGCGCATTATCTCAGTTACTTACTTTATACTGTGATGCACTATAGACTCGGTGTATTGTTTTATCATTGTAATGATATTTACTGTAGTCCTGATCACAGAGTCATAGAGTGATACAGTGTGGAAACAGGCCCTTCGGCCCAACCTGCCCACACCGGACAACATGTCCCAGCTACACGTCCCACCTGCCTGCGTTTGGCCCATATCCCTCTTAACCTGTCCTATCCATGCACCTGTCTAACTGTTTCTTCCCAGCTGTTTTCAGGCAACTGAATCATGCTACCACAACCAGAGAGCAGTCCTGAAATACTATCTACCTCTATCCCGGAGGAAGCCCACGTGGTCACAAAGAAAACGAGCAAACTCCGCAAAAGCAGCACCTGAGGTCAGGATTGAACCCGGGTCTCTGGTGCTGCGTCGTATATCAATAGACAATAGACAATAGGTGCAGTAGGCCATTCGGCCCTTTGAGCCAGCACCCCTATTCAATGTGATCATGGCTGATCATCCCCAATCAGTACCCCGTTCCTGCATTCTCCCCATATCCCCTGACTCCGCTATCTTTAAGAGCCCTATCTAGCTCTCTCTTGAAAGCATCCGGAGAACCTGCCTCCACCGCCCTCTGAGGCAGAGAATTCCACAGACTCACCGCTCTCTGTGAGAAAAAGTTTCCTCGTCTCCGTTCTAAATGGCTTACTCCTTATTCTTAAACTATGGCCTCTGGTTCTGGACTCCCCCAACATCGGGAACATGTTTCCTGCCTGTCCAAGCGTGTCCAAGCCCTTAACAATCTTATATGTTTCAATGAGATCCCCTCACATCCTTCTAAACTCCAGAGTGTACAAGCCCAGCTGCTCCATTCTCTCAGCAGATGACAGTCCCGCCATCCTGGGAATTAACCTTGTAAACCTACGCTGCACTCCCTCAATAGCAAGTATGTCCTTCCTCAAATTAGGGGACCAAAACTGGGTACACTTGCTGTAGCCACAGTATCTTTAATTACACCAACACGATGCCGCTGCGAAGCTCCCTTCAGGCTCAGTACATGGTGTTGCAAATGCTTCACCTTACATTCCATGTAATGTGTTGCCATGGTACATTCTAAGTCCTGTTACATTTAGTTACTAACTTTAGCAGCGTCACTCCAGTAACCCGGCACACACGCAGTACGTTTACTTGCCACGCCAATGCGTTGCCATGTTTACATGAATTACCTAATTCAGCTGCAACTTCAGGCTCCCCGTGTTTTTGTATTAATTAATCAAAATAAACTTAATTCAAGTAAAAAAATATACGTACAATACGGGAACCGTGCATACAATTCCTCCGCCATTCTCGGAGGCTCCGCATACATTCACTACTGTTTGCACAAACCACACAGTTTTACCCGGACACCCTTTCCTCTCATGGCGTGGAATCCCTTCCCTTATTTTGAGGGGCGTCTCCGCCACACCCTGCCCCCCCCCCCCCCCCCATGTGCAGCAGCAGAATCGACCCTAGACTGTGGTCCTCCCCCACAGAGCTAATTCAAGAGTTCTCCCGAGTTTCCCCTGATTCGAACTCGGGGAATTACGGTAATAGCCGCTCGTAGGTACTCGGGGCTCTCGTGGATATTTTTCAACATGTTGAAAAATCTTCACGAGTCTTCACGAGCTTACCGCGTTTCCCGAGTCCCTGCCGTTAGCGTTACGAGCCGCTAAGAGACGTCCCAAGCTCTGACGTACCCGCTACGTGCTTACCACGAGTTCTTGAATTACCTCGTATAGTGGGACAGGCCCGTAAGACATTTTGTTACTAACTTTAGCTGTGTCACTGATAACAATAAGTGCAGCACAATAGGTTTGCTTACCATGGCAATATGTCTCTGGTTACTTAATCTGTACCATTATTGCCGCATTGTACCCACAAGATACCAACACATTTAAGATAGACACAAAACGCTGGAGTAACTCGGCGGGACAGGCAGCATCTCTGGAGAGAAGGAATGGGTGACGTCTCAGGTCGAGACCTTCTTCAGACTGGCTGAGTTACTCCGGCATTTTGTGTCTATCTGCAGCATGTAAACTCTGAAGCAAAGGAAGCAAAATGATTAAGGACATTTGCTACATTAGGGCAGCACTTTGTAAAAGAACAACGTACTAAACAGCTTCAAGGTAAATGGTTACTGCAACGTGTAAATGTACAAAGGCTGTAGGTTGTAAAACTGCAATGCCTCATAACTCAGAAAAATAATATACGTTACAACATGAATCATTGCAACATCATGTTAAAGTTATTAAACTTGCTGAGGATGTAGTGTTCTAACAGAAATAAAAATACAATCTGTGGTTAAAGGGTACATGCTAACAACAGAGTCAAGAAAGAATGGTTTGAAGGACGTGTTAAATGCTGCCATGGAAATCATTTTCATAGCGAGAGGATTTGAGTTGTGCTAACAGAATAAATATGCATTCTGAGGTTAAATGGTACATCACAACAGCAGAGTCTATCATCGGTGTTATCCAGCTTCTGCAGTTCCTTCCTACCACCATATTTACGAGTATTGTCATCTTCAATGATGCATTTTCGACTTTAATATGGGATTTCTATGATGCATTGTATAATCTGAGTATGATTATTGATTAAAGACACAGAGTGCTGGAGTAACTCAGAGGGTCAGGCAGCATCTCTGGAGAGATGGAATGGATGATGTTTCGTGTCGAGACTCTTCTTCAGTCTGAAAGAAGGGTCTCGACCCAAAGCCATTGCTTCTCTCCAGAGATGCTGCCGGTCCCGCTGAGTTACTCCAGCATTTTGTGTCCATCTTCAATTTTCTGGGCCCCGCTTTGGGAGTAGGATCCGGATCGCAACGGCCGTGAGCCCCAGCCCGAGTTCGGCGATCGTTTGCCTGCTTCGGCTGCTGTTGGAGGTGAGACATTGCGTCAAGTCAAGTCACATTTATTTATATAGCACATTTAAAAAACAACTCTCGTTGACCAAAGTGCTTTACATTTGTTATAAGAGTAAGATACACAAGCAAACTACATACATATATACAAATAGCCCTCGCTCAGAGGACGCCAGGAAAGGCTTGGGAGAACAGATATGTTTTTAGACTAGACTTAAAGGAGTCGATGGAGGGGGCAGTTCTAATGGGGAGGGGGATGCTGTTCCACATTCTAGGAGCTGCGACCGCAAAGGCGCGGTCGCCCCTGAGCTAATGCCTAGACTGCGGGACATTCAGCAACCCTGTTACGACTCCCGAAGGCAGGTACTTCAGAGCCGCGTAACATAATCAAAAACCAGGCTCAAGTTCAAGAAAATAGTCTTTTATTTAATTAAAACTCAAACCTGATTCAAACAACCCAGACAAGGACAAGAATAAACAAATAAACAAAGATAACAGTGCTCCAGCCAGCCTCGCAATGGGCCATCGAACTAGAGTCTCTAACCTGCCTAAATGGAACTAAATACACGGAAACCCTCAGGTCAGCCTTTATCTGTCCCAATTCAATATTAATTAACAAATGTAGGTAATAATACACAAACTTCTATGCCATGTGGCCAGGCCTCCTGCAGCTCACACCAGCAACCTGCTCATGAGTCAGGGTCGACGAAGAGAGAGAGAATTCTGGGAGCTTCTGGTATTTAAGCTTCAGATGAGTCACCTGTCACCTGACGCAGCTTGGTCAATCGGGTACAGGAGCCCTTAACCCCTTGATTCCTGACTCCCAGCCACGAGGCCTGCACTCAGGAGAGAAACAGAACAGTTAAGTACATAGCATTCACCAGAGGGGGGGGGAGTACCTAACAAACCCCATGATGGCCGATCTGAGGGACCTGGAGGTGGTGTAGTGGGTGAGAAGGGTCTTGGGCCTGTCCCACTTTGGCCGTCAGTTCCGCGACAGGCCGTTGGTGCACGAAGATTTTGTTCGCTGCAAACATTTCGGAGCCCTGCGCGATGTCGCGAACAACTACATACCCCTCCGTGATTCTCAGTGGGACCGGCACCGAACGGCCACACGATGCCCGTGCGCCTCAACGCGACCACGAGGTTGCGTAATTTGCGTGCCAAGGACACGTAAGTGGGACAGGCCCTTTACTCCAACACTTTATGCCTATGCTCATTGATTGTTGCAATCAGCTGCTTTGAACACACCACCACTTTGAATATTGGCGGTATTGTTAAGGGCCTGTCCCACTGTACGAGGTAATTCAAGAGTTCTCCCGCGTTTTCCCCTGATTCGAACTCGTAGAATGACCGTAGCGGGTCCGTAGGAGTTCGTGGATGTCACGTAGCGGCTCGTACGAGTAACGGTAGGTCCTCGGGAAATCCGGTAAACTGGTGACGTTTTTTCAACGCTGTGAAAATGTCCACGAGTAAAAAAATACTCGTGATGAAAAAAATTGTTACCTTTTACTCGTACGAGACATCCACGAACTCCTACGGACCCGCTACAGACATTCTCCGAGTTCGAATCTGGGGAAAACTCAGGAGAACTCTTGAATTATCTCGTACACTGGGACAGGCCTCTTCGCAAAACTCTTAGTAAACCTGCCCCCTGCCCCCCCCCCCCCCCCCCCCCCACACACACACTCATTCCTGCAATATATGTCATCATGTACCCTATTAGCAGCATTCTTAAATAATCTGTGGCCATGATAAATTCTGTAGCCTTAGCATATTTGTCTATATTTGCCACAAATTGCTTTTATGAAGTTGGAAGTTTGGTTTCCTTTCCATTGTAATGTGTTACCTCATTCATCCCCTGTGATTGATTAATTGATTGGTTGAAAAATACAGCATGGAACCACCAAGCCCACACCGACATTAATCACCTGTTCACACTAGTTCTGTTATTCCACTATCATATCCACTTCCTGCACACTAGGGGTAATTGACAGAGGGCCAATTCACCTACAAACCCGCACGTCTGTGGGATGTGGGAAACCCGCGTGGTCACAGGGAGAACGAGCAAACTCCGCACAGCCAGCACCTGAGGTCAGGATTGAACCCGGGTCTCTGGTGCTGCAAAGCAGCTGCTCTACCAGCTGTGCCACTGTGCCACTCTCATGAGGTTGGCATGTTCCTATATTGTCAGAATTTGTGGTACTAATGCATCTCAGTATGCTTACTGATTCTGATTAGTCAAAGTCAAAAGAGTTTATTGTCATGTGTCCCTGACAGGACAATGAAATTCTTTCTTTGCATAGCGCAACAGAACATAGTAGGCATTGACTACAATTATATACGTAAATACGCACATGAATGAATAAATTGATAAAGTGAAATAACAGATGGAGGGGTATTAATCTTCAGAGTTTTGTCCGAGCCAGGTTTAATAGCCTGATGGCTGTGGGGAAGTAACTATTCCTGAACCTGGTCGTTGCAGTCTTCAGGCTCCTGTACCTTCTACCTGAAGGTAGCGGGGAGATGAGTGTTTGGCCAGGATGGTGTGGGTCCTTGATGATGCTGCCAGCCTTTTTGAGGCAGGTAAATGCTAACATCTCCAGGGATGAGAGAGTTCATGACATTGGGCTTGGGGAAGCATCCAGACCGTCCAATACTATGGTAACTCGCTGCCATGAAGCACGCCACAGTCTCTTGTGTTTTCCTAGTTTAGAACAGATTTCCATTCCCCCTATAGCTCGATCTCACAGAGTCATAGAGAGTCTTACAGCATGGAAACAAGTCCTCCGGCCCGACTTGCCCACACGAGCCAACATGTCCCAAATCCACTAATCCCACCTGCCTGCATTTGGCACTTATCCCTCTAAACCTGTCCTGTCCATGAACCTATCTAAATGTTTCTTAAACATTGGGATAGTCCCAACCTCAACTACCTCCTATGGCAGCTCGTTCCATACACCCACCACTGTTTGTGTGAAAAGGTTACCCCTCAGGTTCCTATTAAATCTTTCGCCCATCACCTTAAACCTATGTCCTCTGGCTCTCAATTCCCCTACACTGGGCAAGAGGCTCTGTGCATCTACCAGATCTATCCCTCCCTTGATTTTCTACATGAGCTGTTTAATTATTGTGAAGACGTGCATCATTCTTGTGAACTACAGCCTGTGGTGTTGTCTGACTGACTGTGGTATTCACACGGGCTTGCATCATGTACTAACATTAGCACGGAGCTCCCATCATGTAGCTAGTGGCTTCAGTATGTTTATTTACCGTGTCAATCTTATGTTGTGCTCCAAGTTACCTCCCTGCTTACTGATCCAAGTAAGATTCTGTCACGGCACTGCTGATGGCTTCAGAATATCTTTTTATTTTCACATTATCATGATATCCCCCGGATTTGATACATCTTAAATCATTGATTTATTGATGTGATCTTCCCTAAAGCGCTGGCAGATTTACTCAGCGTATTATGCGTGATTTATCAGAACAGGGCCTGAAGTATGGCAGTGATTTGTGTTGTAGATGGATTACAGTTAATGTCAGGAGTAAAACGTTTCTGACACTGACCAGATTTCTCTCCACAGATGCTGCCCGACATGTTGAGTATTTCTGGAGCTTGCTGAAAATTAAAACACTGAATTTTTCAGAACATCTCAAATGAAAACCGAAAATGCTAGAAACACTCAACAGGCCAGGCAGTGTTTGCAGGGATGGAAATAGAATGAACGTTTCATGTCGATGACTCTTCATCACAACTGGGAAAAAAAATGTTTCGCTTTCCCAACCTGACACAGGGTCAACAACCTAAAATTTAGTTTTGTTTAATTTAAAGATACAGCTTCAGCCCACCAAATCTGCTCCGACCAGCGATCCCTGCACACTAACACCATCCTACACACACTAGGGACAATTTACATTTGTACCAAGTCAATTAGCCTACAAACCTGTACGTATTTGGAGTGTGGGAGGAAGCTGGAGACCCTGGAGAAAACCCACGCAGGTCGCAGGGAGAACGTACAAACTCTTTACAGGCAGCACCGGTGGTCAGGATCGAACCTGGGTCTCTGGCGCTGTGAGGCAGCAACTCCACCGCTGCGCCACCGTGCCGCCCAGGTGATGCCTCCAATGTCTTCTTCTTCTTCTTCTTGTGTGTGGCGTGCACAGTCTAAAGTTGCAAGTCAACCTGTTCCATTTGATCTATTTGTTTGTGCACCTTGGGTTGGTTGCATTCGTCGGAACAGGGTGGACCACGTGAAGGTTGCAACCTTCCACCCCGCCTCCAATGCCTGAAGAAGGGTCCCGACCCGAAACGTCATCCTACCATTCCCACAGCAGATTCTGCCTGACCCGCTGAGTTACTCCAGCACTTTGTGTTTTACTCAGGATTCCAGCATCTGCAGTTAGTTCCCTGTGTCTCCGCTGATGTTTCCTATTTTGTTTCAAATTTCAAGCATCTGCAGTATTTTGCTTCTAGCTTCAGTTCATTGGTTTACTGCAGTCATGTCATGACCAAATAGCATCAGCATGTTGCTATAATGGATCCACATCTGTGGAATGTGTGCATAATATTAATGTTACCATAAATCATACAACTATCCACAGTGTGTCTATCGATTAAAAAAAAAGTTGCTGCCAACACCCGTTGCATTGATCTGGTCTTCTATTACCATAATGAACTTCAGTAAATGTAATCACATTTTGTAATTATTCTACTCTGATTGCCATTCTTTATCCAGGTTTGGAAGGGGTCCATTTGCAACCTTTTACGTTCTGCTGCACATTGTTGCATTGAGGAGCCATGCATGCTGTGAGAATGCAGGGTGAATTGGACAGGATGGGGGAGTGGGCAGATGCATGGCAGATGAAGTTTAATGTGGATAAATGTGAGGCTATCCACTTTGGTAGCAAAAACAGGAAGGCGTCAAGTTGGGAATAGGGGAAGTATCTAAATGGCGTCAAGTTGGGAATAGGGGAAGTACAACGGGATCTGGGGGTCCTTGTTCATCAGTCTATGAAAATAAGCATGCAGGTACAGCAGGCAGTGAAGAAAGCGAATGGCATGTTGGCCTTTGTAACAAGAGGAATTGAATATAGGAGCAAAGAGGTCCTTCTGCAGTTGTACAGAGCCCTAGTGAGACCACACCTGGAGTATTGTGTGCAGTTTTGGTCCCCTAATTTGAGGAAGGACATTCTTGCTATTGAAGGGGTGCAGCGTAGGTTTACGAGGTTAATTTCCGGGATGGCGGGACCTTCATATGCTGAGAGTATGGAGCGGCTGGGCTTGTATACTCTGGAGTTTAGAAGGATGAGAGGGAATCTCATTGAAATATATAAGATTGTTAAGGGCTTGGACACGCTAGATGCAGGAAACATGTTCCCGCTGTTGGGGGAGTCCAGAACCAGGGGTCACAGTTTAAGAATAAGGAGTAAGCCATTTAGAACAGAGACGAGGGAACACTTTTTCTCACAGAGAGTGGTGAGTCTGTGGAATTCTCTGCCTCAGAGGGCAGTGGAGGCAGGTTCTCTGGATTCTTTCAAGAGAGAGCTAGATAGGGCTCTTAAAAATAGCGGAGTCAGGGGATATGGGGAGAAGGCAGGAACGGGGTACTGATTGGGGATTGATCAGCCATGATCACATTGAATGGCGGTGCTTGCTCGAAGGGCCAAATGGCCTACTCCTGCACCTATTGTCTATAGTCTATTGTCTATTGTCATGCTGTCTGCAGGGGTGACCAGAATTCATCCCCTTTTCCCTTGGCAGAGAATGGTTTAGTTTAGGTCAGTTTAGAGATTCAGAGCAGAAACAGGCCCCTTCGGCCCACCAAGGCCACGCCGACCAGCGATCCATACAGCGGGACAGGCAGCATCTCTGGAGAGAAGGAATGGGTGACGTTTTAGGTGGAGACTCTTCTTCAGACTGTCAGAGAACTCTACCCTTGTGCTGTCCAAAGAGCTTTGTTAACAAGTGTAGACGGGAAGCCGCAGTTCAGAAAAAAAAAACACATTTCAGAGCCAACTTTATGGCAAGTGCTTAATTGGAGAAAATGCAACAGGGATGGAGGAACTGACTGAATGGAATAAGGTCCTGATGAAGGGCGAGGTGGGTTGAAGAGTAGTTGAGATAGCTGTGGGCGGCAGTAGGCTTGTATTGGATGCAAGTAGCTCACTGCAGCTTTACAAGCTCATAACATTATCCTCCTCAGTTTGGCAAAGGTTCTCCAATGTGAAACATTGACCCCGTTTCCCTTACCACAGATGCTACCTGGCCTGCAGAGTTTTTCTAGCACTTTCCGTTTTTACTAGAATTATCCCAGGGATGATTGGGTTAACATGTGATGAGCTCTTGACGACACTGGGCCTGTACTTGTTGGAGTTTAGAAGGATGAGGGGGAACCTCATTGAAACTTACCGAATAGTGAAAGGCCTGGATAGAGTGGATGTGGAGAGGATGTTTCCACTAGTGGGAGCATCTCAGACCAGAAAGCACAGCCTCAGAATAAAAGGACGTTCCTTTAGAAAGGAGATGAGGAAGAATTTCTTTAGTCAGAGGGTGGTGAATCTGTGGAATTCTTTGCCATGGAAGGCTGTGGAGGCCAAGTCAATGGATATTTTTAAGGCACAGATAGATAGATTCTTGATTAATACGGTTGTCAGGTGTAATGGGGAGAAGGCAGGAGAATGGGGTTGAGGGGGAGAGTTGGATCAGCCATGATTGAATGGCGGAGTAGACTTGATGGGCCGAAGGGACTAATTCTGCCCCTATCACTTGCGAACCTCTGCATTTGCTGCCACTTCCTGGTTCCCTCCTTCTTCTTTTGTGTGGCGTGCCCAGCCTAAAGTTGTGGGGCAACTTGTTCTTCTGTTTGTGCACGTCGAGTTGATTGCATTAGTCAAAACAGGGCGGACCACGTGAAGGTTGCAATCTTCCACCCCCCCTGGTTCCCCGTCCTAATGCTACCACGCTCCACGGTGCCATTGTGAAGTAACGGACCAACCCTCCACCTTGCCCGAGACCTCGTTCAACACTAATTGCCGTGTACCCTTCAATATTCACACCCTACATCTAGAAAACAATAAGGCGTGTCTTGACTGACAAACCAGATCAATTTTCAAAAATAGGCTCTCCCTTTATTGATTGATTAGTAGGACTGGGTGTTACAATCCCTATGATTTCACTACAATTGACATTCTTGGGTATGATCTCTAGGTGAATTTTGCTAACAGTCAGATACATCTTCAGTTGTGTACCTCAACGTCACTGGGTGTTTCAGCCTTTTATCACAAGACACCCTCAGTCGAGTCAGGCCCACCGCAGGTTGATCAGACCTAAGTGTGTGTCTTATTGTTAGCCTCTGGATGGTCACGTGGCAGCCCAGACAGCATCTTTCCCCTTCAGCCACAGCCAGTGACTGCTCTGTTTGGCGGCATTGGCAAGTTCTTTTATTGCCCTCCTTTGTGCCTGCCCTTTGACTCCCACTTCCCTCAGGAGCCTTGCGGTGGAATTTCTTCAACAACATAATGGTTGAACACAAACTCAAAACCGACGCTAGGGGTCGGGTGAGCGGGCGTGTGGAAGGGTAGTGGGATATATCTGCGCTTCTTTCACACCTTCGTTAGTTCCGGGGTTTTTTCTTTTATTTCCTTGCTTTTCTTGAAACTTTTTCCTTTCTTTTTCTTTTCTTCTTTCTTGAAACTTTTTTGTCCTTTTCCGATCTAGTTATTAGTTCATTAAATGTTAAAACTGAAGCAGTATGAAAAATGTGCATAACTGTTATGTCGATGATTTTCTTTTTGCACCATTGCTTCTAACAAAAATAAAATTAAAAAAAAATATATATATATATATATTCACACCCCAACCTCTGTCATTTTGCAACCCTGTCTCCACGATGGCTATATAACCAAACATTTGCTTTATGTCTGAGCCCACAGTTCATCAGTTTCCATTTGAATGCTGTGTGCGTTCAAATACAAGCCTTAAGATCGTTGTTTAGTAATCATTGTTTAGCCTTATCTGCTGCTTTCCTCTGAAGTCTGTATTTTCGATCCCTTCCAGTCACAGTCTGTGCATTGTTATCCATATTCATACTTTCTCTCTCGCCATATTTTTACCACATCTTCTCACCTTTGTTCCTTTGTTCTCAATATTTGGTCTCAAATCCTCTGCACATCCCAAGATATGCCGTTCACAGGAATACCAGTCCCAGCACAGAACAGGCAGAGATTGTCCAAACAAGGGTTTCAAGGGAGTAGGAAGGAACTGCAGATGCTGGTTTAAACCGAAGATAGACACAAAAAGCTGGAGTAACTCAACGGGACAGGCAGCACCTCTGGAGAGAAGGAATGGATTGAGTGCATAAGTCTGAAGAAGGGTCTCGACCCGAAACGTCACCCATTCCTTCTCTCCAGAGATGCTGCCTGTCCCGCTGAGTTACTCCAGCTTGTTGTGTCTATCAAGGGTTTCAAGGGATATGGGCAGAAGGCAGGAGAATGAGGTTAGGAGGGAAAGATAGATCAGCCAATGGATATATTTAAGGCAGAGATAGATAAATTCTTGATTAGTACGGGGTGTCAGGGGTTATGGGGAGAAGGCAGGAGAATGGGGTTGGGAGGGAGAGATAGATCAGCCACGATTGAATGGCGGAATAGATTCAATGGGCCGAATGGCCTAATTCTGCTGCTATGAACCGTGGGGTCATCTCTAGTGATCTCTGTTGTTTAGGGGTGGACGGCAGATTCAGCTGGAGACGAAATGGCCAAACGTGACCTGGCACGGATTCAGGATGCTCTTAAATGTAATGCCACGGATCATGTAGAAGGAATGATCAGCAGTGATGTTCAGTAAGCCTGATGACCTTGGAGAAGATGGCTAATTCTGTTCCCATCACTTAAAACCTTATGAAGTCAAGTTTATTCGTCACATACACATACGGGATGTGCAGTGAAATGAAAAGTTGCAATGCGTAGCGGACTTTGTGCAAAATACAAACAAACAAACTACAAACAGAATGGAACAGAATCACATATTATTTTACATATTAAATATTGTGGGCGGAAGGAAAAAGGGAAAAAAACCCCAGCAATTTTTAAATAAACAGTGGAATGGTACAGTAAAGTTAGTCCCTGGTGAGAGAGTTTACAGTCCTAATGGCCTCTGGGAAGCAACTCCCTCTCAACCTCTCCGTTCTCACAGCATGGCAACGGAGGCGTTTGCCTGACCGTAGCAGCTGGAACAGTCCGTTGCAGGGGTGGAAGGGGTCTCCCATGATCTTATTGTCTCTGGAGTTGCACCTCCTGATGTATAGTTCCTGCAGAGGGGCGAGTGAAGTTCCCATAGTGCGTTCGGCCAAACGCACTACTCTCTGCAGAGCCTTCTTGTCCTGGGCAGAGCGATTCCCAAACCAGATTGAACATCCAATCTGCGCAGTTCCCAACTTTACACACAGTGATGCCAGTGCCCCAAGAATCACAAACCACTTCTATCACTCCAGCCTTGGACTTACACAATGATCTCTCTCATCTTATTTCCCTTATTTGTTGCAATTGATGATCTTTAACCGCTCGCCACTGATTATGTGCAGTCATTACTTTTAATCCAGTTTCCTAATCTATCACAGCCAATTTATTTTGCATTCCTTTGTAATGCTGCCTTCTTAGATCTAAGATGTCGCTTTTAAATTATTAACTCTTTTCTCTAAAAGCACCCTTACAAAAATGATGAATTAATCAATCTGAGGAAGGATCCCGACCCAAAATGTTGCCTATTCATAGAAACATAGAAACATAGAAAATAGGTGCAGGAGTAGGCCATTCGGCCCTTCGAGCCAGCACCGCCATTCAATATGATCATGGCTGATCATCCAACTCAGTATCCTGTACCTGCCTTCTCTTCATATCCCCTGATCCCCTTAGCCACAAGGGCCACATCCAACTCTCTCTTAAATATAGCCAATGAACTGGCCCCAAATACCGTCTGTGGCAGAGAATTCCACAGACTCACCACTCTCTGTGTGAAAAATGATTTTCTCATCTCGGTCCTAAAAGACTTCCCCCTTATCCTTAAACTGTGACCCCTTGTTCTGGACTTCCCCAACATCGGGAACAATCTTCCTGCATCTAGCCTGTCCAACCCCTTAAGAATTTTGTAAGTTTCTATAAGATCCCCCCCTCAATCTTCTAAATTCTAGCGAGTACAAGCTGAGGAAGAATGTATAGGAAAGAACTGCAGACGCTGGTTTAAACCGAAGATAGACACAAAATGCTGACATAACTCAGCGGGACAGGCAGCACCTCTGGAGAGAAGGAATGGATGACGTTTTGGGTCAAGACTGAAGAAGGGTCTCAACCCAAAACGTCACCCTCTCCTTCTCTCCAGAGATGCTGCCTGTCCCGCTGAGTTACTCCAGCATTTTGTGTCTATCACCTGAGATGCTGCTGGCTCGCTGAGTTACTCCGTGTCTTCGAAGGAACTGCAGATGCTGGAAAATCGAAGGTGGACAAAAGTGCTGGGGAAACTCAGCGGGTGCGGCAGCATCGATGGAGCGAGGGAAATAGGCAACGTTTCGGGCCGAAACCCTTCTTCAGACTGAAGAAGCATGGCATGGAGATTTATTTGTCACACCTAGCGAGGTGCAGTGAATTTCATTTTTGTACACAGTTATCACTATACATATGCACTTAGATGCTCAGTCTGAAGAAGGGTTTCGGCCCGAAACGTTGCCTATTTCCTTCGCTCCGTAGATACTGCTGCACCCGCTGAGTTTCTCCAGCACTTTTGTCTACTCTGTGTCTTCTTTTGCAAAGCAGCATCTGCAGTTCCTTGTTTCCAGAATTATCCCCCTGTTGCATGATCTGCAGTGCACGGTGCATCAGTCAGTCATGATACAGCAGCAGATATTGACGGGGATGTTTGGAGAATACATTAGTAGATACATTCCAAAAAGTAAGAAACATTCCAAGACAAGAGTGTGCCATCTGTGATGAACTAAAATAGCCTGTTCCCTCAGCACACCGATACATAGATACATGGACAGCATGCAAAACAAAGTTGTTCACTATATCTCGGTACTCATGACAATCATAAACCAATACCTCTCCAATCTCCAGTCACCTAATTTTATCAACACATTTCCTCAATTACCCTCTCCTCACACCCAATCCAACTCCTGCACAGAACCCATCATTACAATTCTCTGGTCAACATCTTCACAAGTTATGGGAGCAGAGTTTGGCCATTCGCCCCATCAAGCCCACTCCACCATTCAATCATGGCTGATCTACCCCATTCCCCTGCCTTCTCCCCATAGCCCCCGACACCCTGTCTCATCAAGGCCAACCCCCAGACCTCGCTCTCTTTTTTTTTTTTTTTTTTTTTTTTTTTAGTTTCAAAAACTTTATTGACACAATCATATAATACAACACATCAAACCATAATCAAAAATGGCACTATATACAACCATTATAGTACAACAATACAATCATTGTTCACAATACACTGAACCCCACGCGGTGACCAGCGCCCACGGAAGGCCTCATGGGTCCCCATGGACACCGCATGTTCCCGCTCCAGGGACACACGTGCACGGACGTAGGCCCGGAAAAGGGGCAGGCACTCTCTCTCTCTCTCTCTCTCTCTCTCTCTCTCTCTCTCTCTCTCTCATCAACCACAGTGAGCTCTCTCTCAACCCCATTCGTTAGTCACCCTTTCTCACCGTACCCTCTTGAGCCCCCAGTTCTGGGGTTCTTCCCGAGTTACGAGCCTGACTCTTCCTCATCACTGCTCCTCTCAATACATAACTCCTCAACCCAGCAGCAGAACACTAGTTCTGGCCACATATCCTCCTCCAACCACTGGGACTCAGCAGGTTTGTCTTGGGACAAATTCAGTGCGGTACATTCTTGCTTGCAGCAGCATCACAGGCCTGTACACTCAGACAAGCTCACAACAAAATTGTACATAAATTCTGCAAGACAGTAAAACAGAACAAAAAACGACTGTAATAAAATAGTAAGCTTAAACGAGAACTTACCAAGTTCGAAGGTTGATCTTTATTTTATGAGGAGTTGCGGTGAGGGATTTCGTGAAGACCCCGCCAGCACGCATGCGCGGCATCCTTCAAAGCAGCGGTGTGGAATCACAGAACGCACCATGACTGGAAATAGTAAGATGAAGAACGTAGAACATACCAGTTGACCTTATGATAGAGGGTGGGAGCGGAGGGCACAAAATCCCTCACCGCAACTCCTCATAAAATAAAGATCAACCTTCGAACTTGGTAAGTTCTCGTTTAATCTTACTATTTTATTTCGGAGTCACGTGAGTGACTTTGTGAAGATTTCGAAGCTCTGTGATTTCACGCCCTGGACAGCGTCCATGCTATCAGACTGCCGCAATACTGATGGAGGAAGGTAGTTAATGCAGTCCAGACTGAACAGGCTGAAAAATAATGCACATTTATTAACACAAATAATAACAACCAAAAAACCCCGAACTCGGGGACAAACATTCACTGAGCGGCTCTCAGCACGGCTTCTGCGAATGTTGCAGGGGCGACCAGCGGTTTGTTGTAGAACCGCTGGAAGGTTGCTTCACTAGCCCAGCCCGCGGTGGCGAGGATGTGGTCCATAGGCACCTCCATGGCCCTCGCCGCTGATGTGGATGCAGCCCTGGTAGAGTGAGATTTAAAAATGTTAGTAGCTACTCCTGCTGCACCCAACACCGCCCTGAGCCACCTTGCGATAGTCTGCACAGTCACCCGGTGATGTGGAGGTTTGTGGCTGATGAGGAGCCCCTGCTCCATCTTCCGGATGGTTCGTGTAGTGCGGATGTAGTGGCAGAGATGGGTGACTATGCAGAGGGTGGCATCAGTGGGGTACGCCCGAAACTCCAACTGCAGCCCATGAGCCCCAGGTCTGTGCTGCTTCAATAGGTCCTGGACAAAGAAAGTCACCTTTGCAGGGGTGGAGACCATGCTATCCAGCCGCAGCTTCTGCAATGCCTGGACTCGTTGAGCTGTAGTCAGTGCCATCAGCATCACCACTTTGAGGGTGAGCTGTTTGAGTGGTAACTCTGTCATAGGAGACCAGCTCCTCAGTAGGGTCAGAACGATCCCTACATCCCAGGTGATGTTGTATCTGGGCCGTGGAGGGTTGGTGTTAAACACTCCCCTCATAAATTTAGACACCAGGAGGTTGATGCCTATACCTATGTCTAGGTATGAGGACAGTGCACTCCTGGCGCTGTTGATGGCACTGTAGCTAAGGCCCGCATCGTAATGAAGGCCCGCTAGGAATTCCAGGACATCAGGGATCGTAGCCGAGTTGTAGGTCGTGTTGGTACGGGAGCAGAATGCCTCCCACTTCCTGACCTGGGTGAGGTACTGCCTCCTGGTTGATGCTTGGCATGACGCTGAGATGAGGTCCATGGCTCTTGGTGATATGCCGGCCTTGACGAGCGGCCTCTTTAGAACCATGGCACGGGTGACTGTCCCCCGTAATGGGGTTAGTAATCAATTTGGGGTTTTTACCAAACTGAATCCACGGACGTTTCAGAATTTGGAGGACCACCGGGTACCATGGCTGAGTAGGCCAGTCGGGTATGATCAAAATGCCAGTTGCAGAATCCAGTTGAATTTTCTGCAATACCCAACTGATGAGGCAGAATGGGGGAAATGTGTAGCAAAACCATTTCCCCCAATGGAGAGAAAAAGCATCCATAGCTACTGCCCCAGGGTCTGGTTCCCAAGACACATACGTTGGTATCTGATGGTTCAACCTGGACGCAAAGAGGTCAATATCTGGTGTGCCATAGTGAGCTATAATTTCAGCTAAAATTTAGGGATTCAACATCCACTCGATGTTATCATTGAACACTCGTGACCTGGTGTCCGCCACTGTATTGAGCTTCCCTGGCTAATAGGTCGCTGTGATCCAAATATTTCTCTCAATGCACCAGTGCCAGATTGTGTTTGCCAATTCGTCACAAGATAACGACCTGATACCACCCATATGATTGATGTAAGCCACCACTGTTGTGTTATCTATTTGGAGGCGGACATGTATATCCCGTGAGTTAGTACAGTAAGCCCGCAGTCCATGGAAAGCCCCTAACATCTCCAGATAATTTATCCCTTGTGTCTGGAGGAGGGTAGACTCGTGAGGGTCCCATCTGCCTCCACAACTGGACATGGTGTCAGTTGCACCCCAACCTTGTGCGCTTGCGTCAGTCTGTAGCACGACGAATGGGTTGCTAACAATGATGGGTCTGTGACACTCACTAATATTGTCAATCCACCATTGTAGCTCAGCTCTAGCCAGATTTGGCAACCGTATTGGTCTATCAAAGTGCACAGCATTTGCTTTTAATGCTGCGATCTTTGCTCTTTGTAAATTTTGGTAATGTAACGGTCCGAATTGCGCAGCTGAGAATGTAGCTACCAATTTCCCAATTACCTTTGCCGTTTGTCGGACAGTTGGTACCCTGGCGCAAGCAAGGCTGTAGCACTATTCTTTTATGTCTAAAGCTTTGTTGGTCGGGATAGTGATCATCATTAAGGTTGTGTCAATGGTGCAACACAGGTAATCCATAACTTGAGAGGGGTGCAGTTTGGATTTGTCTGGATGGGTTACAAACCCTAACATCTCGAATAAAGATTTGGTCGCTGTAACTGCCAGTGTAGCCAATTGGAGGGTCTGACCTACGATAAGGATATCGTCTAAATATGCCATGACAATATAATTTTGTTGTCGGAGGAGTGCCAATATGGGATTTACTAATTTGGTAAATAGTCTGGGGGCTGTGGGTAACCCATTGGGTAATGCTTTGGATTGCCACAACTGTCCCTTCCAGACAAATTTCAGGAACTTCCTGTGCGATTCTGTGATGGGAACTGTATAGTATGCATCTTTTAAATCGATGCAAGCCATAAAGTACCCCGGGTAAAGCAGCTGCTTAGCTGTTTCGAAGGTATCCATTTTAAAATGGGTATATTGTACAAAAGTGTTCAACTGGGTTAGGTCTATGATAATCCGACACCCCCCATCTTTTTTGGTTTTTGTAAAGATGTTGGACACAAACTCAAGGGGTTCGTGCGTCGTTTTGCCAATCACCCCTTTGGCTGCTAGCCGTAAGATTTCAGCATGTCCCTCCTTTATCTCATTCTGAGAGAGCGTAAAAATTCGCTGAGGTTCATGCTGTGTGGGGGGAAGTTGACCATCAATAAATTCTATGACATAACCGTGAACACTTTGTAGAATAAACGTGTCTGTGGTGATTGCATCCCAAGCACCACTAAATGCCCGCAACCGTCCCCCGACTTGTGCGGGGAGAAGTGCTACTGCCTTAGAGGAACCAGACCCCCTTACCTCCATGGTTAACGGCGGGTCCTGGCGTATGGCGTTTTGGGGGGACGTTGCGGTGCTTGTCGTGACGGTGGCCGCATCTTCCATGCGGGCCGCTGCAGGCCTTGCCCTAAAAAAGGCCGCTGCGGTTGGGGAAGTGGAGGCGGATAGGTCCTTGGTGTCCTATCCGGCTGGCGCTGCTTCCAAGTAGTGTGTGGTTGTTGTCGCTGATATGGGTGAACTTTAGCCGGTGGAGGTTTCATAAGGCCCACGGTCTTGGCCTCCTCGTCGAGTTCTTTGACTTGCTTGGAGAGGTCTTCCCCAAACAGCTGATGAGGTGGTGGAGGGACGGCACAACCCTGCAAATTTCGGGTTGAGGGTGGGCCGGATGGAGCTCTTGCGCAGACAGTTGATTTCAAACTGGGCGTTGCAGAGAAGTGCCAGGGCATCCTGCTGCTCGCTGGTCACATTATCACCATCGAGGGTCTTGGCATACGCCGTAATGCCCGTCGACAGGAGCTTCAGGATTCGCTGGAGATGGACATCCTGCATCTTGGTGGCCGTGCTCAAGTTTCCCCAGATCTGGGCATTAACCGTGGGAACACTGAGATTGATGCAGTTCTCAGGCGGCTTAAACTTGTCCATAGTCGCATTGACTACCTGACCCTGAAGCTGGTGAGTGGTCAGGTAATTAATGGTGCCCGCCAGTTTGGGGTGCAGTGGCTCCCCTGTGTGGGTAGCCGTGGCAAATTTCCCCACCACGTCCAGCAGGTCCACATCGTGCCCTGGCTCTGCGGCCTCCGGCATCCCTGGGTCTTCATCGAAGGCAGTGGCCTGACAACTGCTGGCACTCCTGGCTGGAGAAGACGAGATGCTGAGCGGTCTCCTGGCATGGCTAGTGGAGGCCCGAGACTCCCGTTCATCCCGGTCCATGTCCCGCTGGACTAGTTGCTCCACCAAGAGCTCCAACCGAGCAATGCGACCGTCCCCGCTACTCGCGGTGGACAAGCCGACTTCCCCAGGCTCTGCAAATTCTCTGGGGCTTCCACCAACGGACCACACCTCCGTAAGATGCAGACTAGGGTCCGAAGGTAGGTTGTCGTGGGCTACTGCTCCTGCAGGCCCGTACGACTCCCGCACGGACTCTCCGCTAGTCGGCCTTCGAGCGGACTGTGGCGGTCCACCTGCCTGGTAGGAAGGCAGTGGAGATGAGTGGGCGCCGGTCCCCGGTACCTGGCTCCCCGAAGTCCGTGCAGGCTTACCTCCACTATCGCCCAATGTTCTGTGTGGAGGCGCATGGTCGGCAGCTGCCAGAGCTAAGCTAACCGACCGGCTATTGCTGCCACCGGCGCCCTTGACCGCAGCCTGAC
Organism: Okamejei kenojei; assembly: GCA_035221665.1. Classification (NCBI taxonomy): domain Eukaryota; kingdom Metazoa; phylum Chordata; class Chondrichthyes; order Rajiformes; family Rajidae; genus Okamejei; species Okamejei kenojei. Next base: position 5,170,802 of record CM069167.1, read on the forward strand.
GAGGTGTTGTGCCGGCAGCTCCTGCTCCTGCAGGGCTGCTCGACGCAGCAGTAGCTCTGCCAGACTGCCCTACGGCAGATATCCCCGGCAGCTGTACGTGGCGTGCTGCGGCTGCGGGGCTCCCCTGTAGCGCAGCCGTTCCCCGGCCCGGTCCCCCTGGATCCACAGCAACTCGGGGTGATGCCGCTGTTGGTGAGCGAGGCACTTTGCCACGTACCTGTTTGCTCCCCCGCTTCCTGGAGGATGGGGGCACGAAGTCTGGGTCTGGAGTTTCCAGCTCCAGTGCGGACATCCATTCGGGAGATAAGTCGGGCGCTGGTGTAACGGAAGCGCCCGACTTCCGCACCTTTACCCCCGGCCGTCCGGATGCTGCCGGTAGTGCTCGCAGCTCCGGAGAAAGTGGCCGCTGGCTTTGTCGGCATCCCTCGACTCCTGGAAAGTTTCGCCTTCCCTTTCCTTTTGCCGTCCATGCTGTAACCAACTAAAGGTTAGTGCACTTACCTAAACGGCCGTTTGAAGGAGCTGGTGGAGAGAGCGCACCCCCCCCCCATCTTGTCGATGCAAATGCGCGCGACGATATGTCGGGCATGCGTGCTGGCGGGGTCTTCACGAAGTCACTCACGTGACTCCGAAATAAAACAAGAAATTAGTGCAAATCACAATTGGAAGAAACAAATCTAGTCCAAGGACTACGATGAAGATAGACACAAAGTGCTGGAGTAACTTGACGGGTCAGGCAGCATCTCTGGAGTAAAGGAATAGGTGACGTTTCGGGTCGAGACTCTTCTTCACACTGGAGTCAGCCCATGAAGTACAACACATCCTCCTTTACATCTTCATTGCCCATATTCTTCATTTTCTGAAAAACTCCAACTTCTTTGTGCTGTTCACTTCACTTTCACCACTGTCTTTGGAACAGAGTTCCAAACAACCTTGAAAGAAAAATATATGGTCTCACCTCTTGTCTCTTCCCCTGCTGCCTTCGGGCTGTTGCATATTATCGATGTGCCTGGTGTGCCCAGCAAGTGAATTAGGGTCTGACACCTTCCCAGCAGAGTTTTATGACCTGCTCCCATTTGTCCACTCGGTCAGGCAGAACTACAAGAGAGGAACTCTGGGGCACAGAGTTCTCTTTTAGTAAATTTCTAAAAAGTTGATTTTTCAGAATCTGTCGTCACCAGCATTTGTTGGTGAAATTGTGGCTTGCTGGGCCATTTCGATGCCAACCATCCTGGTTGATCGAGTGTGATGTAAAGGCTGTGTTGGATATGGACGGCAGCTTGCTTCACTGAAGAATTCAGGCAAACTCATTGTGTTTGACTTGGATACTAATGACTGCTTAGTATTCCAGGCTATTTATCTTGATTTGAATTCCACAGCTGCCGTTATGGGATTTGAACTCAGTCATCAATGCAGGACCTCTTGATCACTAAACCTCAGAGCCTCACGAATTAAAGGACGTTCCCTTAGGAAGGAGATGAGGAGGAATTTCTTTAGATTAGATTTTTTATTTGTCATTCAGACCTTTTTGAACGAAATTTCGTTCCCCTGCAGTCATACATATTGCAGAAACACACAATAAACACAAATTTAACATCCACCACAGTGAGTTCACCAAACACCTCCTCACTGTGATGGAAGGCAAAGTCTTAAAGTCTCTGTCTCTTCCCTCTTTGTTTCCCTCTGCGCCGAGGCGATCCAGGCTTCAGATGATGTGACCCCACCGGGTGATGGTAAGTAAGTCAGTCCCGCGGCTCACCCGAGCTCCGCGAACGGGCCGGTTCAACTCCGCTTCCCGGGGTGGTCGAAGCTGCCGCCCTCCAGACCAGCGGACCAAGCTGTTGTTGCGGGAGCTCATAAAAACAGGTCACCTACCTGTGAGCTGCGAGCTCCCGACGATGACGTCCACTGGGCCTGTGGCCGATTCCACCGGTCGCGGTCGGGCCGCTGCCACTGCCGCCGCCACCGCTCCGGGACCAAGTCGGGTCGCTGCTGCTGGAACCGCTCCGGGACCAAGTCGGGTCGCTGCTGCTGCTGCTGCTGGAACGGCTCCGGGACCGAGTCAGATCGCCGCCGCTGCCGGAACCGCTGCCGGAACCGCTGCCGGAGTCGGGTCGCTGCTGCTGGAACGGTTCCGGGACCGAGTCAGATCACCGCCGCCGCCGCTGCTGCCGGAACCGCTCCGGGAACGAGTTCGGTCGCTGCTGCTGCTGCTGTAATGGCTCCAGGACCGAGTCAGGTTGCCGCTGCTGGCCGCTGCTGCCGGAACCGCTCCGGGAACGAGTTCGGTCGCTGCTGCTGCTGCTGCTGCTGCTGCTGTAATGGCTCCAGGACCGAGTCAGGTTGCCGCTGCTGGCCGCTGCTGCTGGAACGGCTCCGGGACCGAGTTGGGTCGCCGCTGCTGCCGCCAGCTCCGCCATTAGGCCTCGGCGAAGACGAAGACGGGGAATACGACAGAAAAGTCGCACCCCCCGCCGAAGGAAGAGACCCAGACATGTTACTCCCCCCCACCCACATACACACACAATCTAATAAAATGAAACCAACTAGAAACAGGAAAAAAAATAAAATACAGCCGGACTGCAGGCGGGCCGCAGCTGTTAAGCCAGCGCCGCCATCTTGGACCCTTTAGTCAGAGGGCGGTGAATCTAGGGAATTCATTGCCACAGAAGGCCATGGAGGCCACGTCAATTGGTGTGTTTAAGACAGAGATAGATAGATTCTTGATTTGTACGGGCGTCAGGGGTTACGGGGAGAAGGCAGGAGAATGGGGTTAGAAGGGAGAGATGGATCAGCCATGATTGAATGGCAGAGTAGACATGATGGGCCGAATGGCCTAATTCTGCTCCTGTCGCTTATGAACCTATAAACCCAACCACTGTCCTAGCTCAAGAACACCTGATGTGAGGTTATGATGCAAGTGTACCCGGGTGCATATTGCATCTCCCAGGAGGTTGAAGAAGGGGTTTTAATCACAGAGTGCAGGAGATAGTTCCACAACACATAGCTTCATCAAGCGCACCATCATTCATTTTTATGCATAAGGTGCGTTTGCTTGAGTTGAGTTGAGAGAAGTCAATTTTTTTGTGGCATAACGATGCCTGGATTTGATTCATGTGAAACATTATCTCATTCAGCTAAAGCACACGGTAAACTCACCCTCTAGAAACCGATGTTACCATCTGCACTGGTTATTAAAATAAAGGCAGCAAGGTTAACGTCTTGGTAAATTGCCAGTTGAATTTCAACAGAAGAGCTCTTCGAAAGATTTTACAATGATACATAGAAAATAGGTGCAGGAGTAGGCCATTCAGCCCTTCGAGCCAGCACCACCATTCAATGTGATCATGGCTGATCATCCACAATCAGCACCCCGTTCCTTCCTTCTCCCCATATCCCTTGATTCCGCTAGCCCTAAGAGCTCTATCTAACTCTCTTTTGAAAGCATCCAGTGAATCGGCCTCCACTGCCTTTTGAGGCAGAGAATTCCACAAATTCACAACTGCCTGGGTGAAAATGTTTTTCCCTATCTCAGTTCTAAATGGCCTACCCCTTATTCTTAAACTGTGGCCCCTGGTTCTGAACTCCTCCAACATCGGGAACATGTTTCCTGCATCAAGCGTGTCCAATCCCTTAATAATCTTTTACGTTTCTATCAGATCCCCCCTCAGTCTTCTAAATTCCAGTGAATACAAGCCCAGTCGTTCCATTCTTTCATCATATATCAGTCCCACACATCCCAGGAATTAACCTGGTGAACCTATGCTGCACCTCCCTCAATAGCAAGAATGTCCTTCCTCAAATTACGAGAACAAAAACTGTACACAATACTCCAGGTGTGGTCTCACCAGGGCCCTGTCCAACTGCAGAAGGACCTCTTTGCTCCTATACGCAAATCTTCTCGCTATGAAGGCCAACATGCCATTCGCTTTCTTCACTGCCTGCTGTACCTGCATGCTTACTTTCAGTGATTGATGTACCAAGGACACCCAGGTCTTGTTGCCCTTCCCCTTTTGAGATGAGGAACCAAGATGAGGAAAAACCTTTTCACCCCGAGAGTTGTGAAGCTGTGGGATTCTCTGCCACAGAAGGCAGTGGAGGTCAATTCACTGGAAGATTTCAAGAGAGAGTTAGATTTAGCTCTTAGGGCTAACGGAATCAAGGGATATGGGGAGAAAGCAGGAACGGGATACTGATTTTCATTCAGCCATGATGATATTGAATGGCGGTGCTGGCTCGAAGGGCTGAATGGCCCACTCCTGCACCTATTTTCTATGTTTCTATTACGCTGATTCACCCTCCTACTGACCTTTGCTCCTCGCGCCCTGCATCTCCAGCTCCCTCCCGATCCCGCTGTCCAACGAGCCTTCGGACGGGTTCCTGATCCACAAGTATTTCCACTGTGTGTGTACTGGATAGAAACATAGAAACATAGAAAATAGGTGCAGGAGTAGGCCATTCGGCCCTTCGAGCCTGCACTGCCATTCAATGTGATCGTGGCTGATCATCCAACTCAGTATCCCGTACCTGCCTTCTCTCCATACCCTGATCCCCTTAGCCACAAGGGCCACATCTAACTCCCTCTTAAATATAGCCAATGAACTGGCCTCAACTACCTTCTGCGGCAGAGAATTCCAGAGACTCACCACTCTCTGTGTGAAAAATGTTTTTCTCATCTCGCTCCTAAAAGAATTCCCCCTTATCCTTAGACTGTGACCCCTTGTTCTGGACTTCCCCAACATCGGGAACAATCTTCCTGCGTCTAGCCCAGGGGTTCTCAACCAGGGGGGAATTCCCCCCAGGGGGGGATTTCAGGTTTTCAGGGGGGGAATTGGGACCACAGATTAGCAAACTCAAACTGTTGGAAATAAAGGATTTTCACTATTATATGCATATTATTTGGAATGCACGTTTTGAGGCAATCTTGGAAAGGGGGGTAATGACATTCTGACAAATGGTGAAAGGGGTGCATGGGGCAAACAAGGTTGAGAACCACTGATCTAGCCTGTCCAACCCCTTAAGCATTTTGTAAGTTTCTATAAGATCCCCCCCTCAATCTGATGTGCAATCATCAAAGATATATTCTCAAGCAAGGTTCCTCAAAGTTGTCACTAAGCTTTGAACTGTGGCAGCCCTGAAGGCAGTGGACCTGCACACACACTTAATCATGCCTAAGCTTAGGATGATTGTTACCACAATCTGCGAACGTATTGAGACAGGGGAATGTTTCATTACTTCAATCGGGAGCAGCATGTTATTCCAATAAGCAAACTTGATGACGGCTGCCGGCTCTTTCATGAAATCATATTATTGAAATAGGTAAACGTACCAAGAGCAGCAACTGTGTTACATTAATCATGAAAATGCTTTATTATCTGAGTTAAAATGGCCAGTCTAGAAGATGGATTATAGCAGCACATGAATGGATAAAGATACCAGCACCTACTTCTACTCTGTGTGAGAGAGAGAATGGATACAGGATGCACTGTAACAATATTTTACTGATGATAGACACAAAATGCTGGAGTAACTCATCGGGTCAGGCAGCATCTCTGGAGAAAAGGAATATAGGAATATTTCGGGTCGGGACCCCTCTTCAGGCTTTGAGTCTGTGCCCTGAGTTCATCTGTTTTTAGATTCGAATGCTGTGTGCGCCATGTGCCGGAGAAGGGTCTCAGCCCGAAACGTCACCCATTCCTTCTCTCCAGAGATGCTGCCTGACCCGCTGAGTTACTCCAGCTTTTTGTGTCTGTCTTCGGTTTAAATCAGCATCTGCAGTTCATTCCTACACAATATGATACTGATACACATACTGATGTTACTCTGTGATGTTAATAACAAAATTTTACTGACGTTAATAGCAACACTCTGGCGCATCCTAATGCAATTTGCAACACTGTATTATTAGCTCACTTGTTTTTATTTTTCCTTACTTTTTCTTTCCTTTCTTCCTGACCCGCTAGACTTGTCCATTCCCCTTTACATTTTGCAACTTCCACCATCCTTCGTCTAACTTCTTTTCTCCCTGTTGTCACTCTCCATCTGCTCGCAATGACTCACTCATTGACCAAATAGATGTCCTTCTTGGATAGGAAGGAACTGCAGATCCTGGTCTACACAAAATGCTGGAGTAACTCAGCGGGTCTTGCAGCATCTCTGGAGAGAAGGAATGGGTGACGTTTCGGGTCCAGACCCTTCTTCAAACTGAGAGTCAGGGGAGAGGAGGGAACTAGAGATATGGAAGGTTAAGGTGTGAAAACGGCTGATCAAAGTAGACAATGCTCAAGGAAATGTACGATGGCTCATAGTTAGCTGAGGGGATGCCTCGTCATCTTCCCTTCAGCTAACTATGAACCATCGTACATTTCCTGGATCATCGTTGACAAATCTGTGAATTTAAAGACGATTATGTGGATTTGAAAGCAGACCTGGGGTAAAGTGATCAAGAAGGAACCAGATGCTGGAAAATCGAAGGTAGACAAAATTGCTGGAGAAACTCAGCGGGTGCGGCAGCATCTATGGAGCGAAGGAAATAGATGAAGGCAACGATTTGGGCCGAAACACTTCTTCAGGCTGATGCAGGGTGGGGGGGGGGGGGGGGGGGGGGGAAGAAGAAAGGAAAAGGAGGATCCAGCGGGCTGAGGGAGAGCTGAGAAGGGGAGGAGACAGCAAGGGCTACCAGGAATTGGAGAAATCAATGTTCAGGCCACCGGGGTGCAGACTGCCCAAGCGGGAATATGAGATGCTGCTCCTCCAGCACCTCATAAAGTGAGCTGACAACTGGTTAAAAGATGCTGTGGCTGAGATTTGTGGTGAATGTATACGTCTCATCAAGAAAGAAAACTTCCAAGGGAGACCCACTATTCACGGTTAAATGAAAAGGTTACATTTAGCATCAAATTGGAAAAGAAAACGTGGATTTGCTTGAAGACTGGTGGCAGGGAGTAAAATTTGAACAGAATTTTAAAAATGCCAAGGAATGACTAAAATATTAATAAGGATAGAAAATTAGAGTGTGTGTGTGTGTGTGTTTGAGTGTAGCTAGGAGATGTGATAATTATAGATATTAAAATAAAGAGTTAGCAAAGTGAGCGTTGGTCCTCAAGAAAGTAGTTCTAGGAAATTAATAATTGAAATGACATGGCTCATGTGCTTCAGAACATCCTACAGTGCCGGATCACACATTGGGTGGCACAGTAGTGCAGAGGTAGAGGCTACAAAGGGATATGGATAAGTTACGAGAGTGGAAAAAGATCTGACAAATGAAATATAACATGGAAAAAATGTGAAATTATCCATTTTAGTTTCAAAAATCTTAATTTGTTTAAACTAAAATGGATAATTTCAAATTTCAAAAACAGGCATTGTATCTAAAGGATGAGTAATTGCAGAACTCTGAGATGCAAAGATATTCGTGTCTCCTCGTTCATGATTTGAAAAAGACATTTGCAGGTATTGGAAGTGATTAGGAAAGTTATTGGAATCTTATTGTTTAGTGCGAGTGGATTTAAGTAAAGAGAGGTATGTTTTAGTTATGTGTAGGAAGGAACTGCACATGCTGGTGTGCTGAGGATAGACACAAAATGCTGGAGCAACTCAGCGCGTCAGGCAGCATCCCTGGAGAGAAGAAAGAAGTGACGTCTCGGGTCGAGACTCTTCTTCAGACTGAGAGATTCTGCCTGACCTGTTGAGTTACTCCAGCATTTTATGTCTATGATTTAGTTATATCAGGCATTGGCGAGAACTGTGGAGTACCATGGAGAACGGGTTGGAGTACTGTGGACAATAAAGCTCTCCTTAATTAAAGAAGAACTAGAAATAGTTCAAGGATTTACTGCACATATAACTGGAACAGGCAGGCTGACTTGAGAAAAGGTTCCCCTGCATGCACTGGAGTTAATAGAGCGAAGGATGACTTGACAGAACGTTCAATATCTTGAGGGCCATTGGCAGGTTGCATGTAAAGAGAGTATTTCCTCTCGTGGGAGAATCTCAAAATAATTTAAGAGAGGTGATTTTTTTCCTCTTGGGGAGGTCATGTATCTTCGGAACGCTCTTCCTCAAAAGGTCGTAGGAGTAGATTCATTCAATATTTTGAAGGCAGTGGTAGGTATATCTTGCTATATAAGATGGTGAGAGGTGTCTGAGGGTTGGCTGAAAAGAAAGTTAAAGGTACTGTAGGCTCAGCTGTGATTTAGTTTAGTTTAGAAATACAGCACAGAAACTAGCCCTGTCTGCGCCAACCAACGATCCCTGCACACTATAGACAATAGACAATAGACAATAGGTGCAGGAGTAGGCCATTCAGCCCTTCGAGCCAGCACCGCCATTCAATGTGATCATGGCTGATCATCCCCAATCAGTACCTTCCTTCCTTCTCCCCATATCCCCTGACTCTGCTATTTTTAACAGCCCTAACTAGCTCTCCCTTGAAAGCATCCAGAGAACCTGCCCCCACTGCCCTCTGAGGCAGAGAATTCCACAGACTCACCACTCTCTGTGAGAAAAAGTGTTTCCTCGTCTCCGTTCTAAATGGCTTACTCCTTACTAACACTATCTTGAGACAATTTACAATTTTACAGAAGCAAATTTACTTTCAAACCTGTACGTCTTTGGGAGTACACAAAAAGCTGGAGAAACTCAGCGGGTGCAGCAGCATCTAAGGAGCGAAGGAGATAGGCGACGTTTCAGGTCGAGACCCTTCTTCAGACTGGTCAGGGATCAGGGAAACGAGAGATATAGACGGTGATGTGGAGAGATAAGGAACAATGAGTGAAAGATATGCAAAAAAGTATCGGAGATAAAGGGAACAAGCCATTGTAAGCTGTTTGTGGTGTGAAAATGAGAAGCTGGTGCGACTGGGGTGGGGGAGGGAGATAGAGATAGAGGGAATGCCAGGGCCCGAGGGCTGAGGGAGAGGTGGGAAGGGGAGGAGACAGCAAGGGTTAACAGAATTGAGAAAATTCAATATTCAAGCCCAAAGGATGCAGACTCCCCAAGCGGAATATGAGGTGCTGTTCCTCCAGCTTGCGGTGTTGCTCACTCTGGCCGTGGAGGAGGCCCAGGACCAAGAGGTCGGATGTGGAATGGGTACCCTCGATTCTCCAGCATCTGCAGTTCCTTCTTTCAAACCTGTACGTCTTTGGAGTGTGCGAGGAAACTGGAGTACCCAGCGAAAACCCACGCAGGTCACGGGGAGAGCGTGCAAAGTCTGTGCCGACAGCACCCGCAGTCAGGATCGAACCTGGGTCTCTGAACCCGGGTTGCTGTTAGGCAGCAAGTCTACCGCTGCCTAACAGCAGAGATCTTATAGAATGACGGAGCAGCCTTGAAGACCCATGTGGCCAACTCCTGCTGCCAATTCGTATATTTGCGCATTTGTGAATATAAATCTCTTCAAGGCAAAAATCCCAATGGGTAACATGGTCCAGCTGTCGCTGACATAGGAAGTTAAGGACAGTCTTGGATCACAGTAAAAATCTTCCAATGCTGAAAGGCAGAACAGTGAGCCTGAGTAGCAGGAACAGTGCAGAAGAACCAAGACATTGATGTGAAAAGGTCAATGTAACTGATGCGAGTATGAAAGTAATCTGGCAAGAAACATTAAAAGATCGACTGCAAGTGCTTCCATTGATATGTACAAAAAGAGATTAGCAAAAATTAACACAAATTCCTTTCAGACTGAGACAGGAACATTTTCAGTGGGAAATTTAGAAGGATGAGAGGCTGTCTCATTGAAACATATAAGATTGTTAAGGGCTTGGACACGCTAGAGACAGGAAACATGTTCCCGATGTTGGGGGAGTCCAGAACCAGGGGCCACAGTTTAAGAATAAAGTTCAAGAAGAAATTTAAGATGCTAGGAGGCTGCAGGATGACTTGGATAGGCTGTGAGTGGGCAAATGCATGGCAGATGCAGTATAATGTGGATAAATGTGAGGTTATCCACTTTGGTGGCAAAAACAGGAAAGTAGACTATTATTTGAATGGTGGCAGATTAGGAAAAGGGGAGATGCAGCGAGACCTGGGTGTCATGGTACACCAGTCATTGAAAGTAGGCATGCAGGTGCAGCAGGCAGTGAAGAAAGCGAATGGTATGTTGGCATTCATAGCAAAAGGATTTGAGTACAAGAGCAGGGAGGTTCTACTGCAGTTGTACAGGGTCTTGGTGAGGCCACACCTGAAGTATTGCGTACAGTTTTGGTCTCCTAATCTGAGGAAGTATTCTTGCCATAGAGGGAGTACAGAGAAGGTTCACCAGACTGATTCCTGGGATGGCACGACTTCCATACGAAGAAAGACTGGATAGACTCGGCTTGTACTCGCTGGAATTTAGAAGATTGAGGGGGGATCTCATAGAGACTTACAAAATTCTTAAGGGGTTGGACAGGCTAGATGCAGGAAGATTGTTCCGGATGTTGGGGAAGTCCAGGACAAGGGGTCACAGTTTAAGGATAAGGGGGAAGTATTTTAGGACCGAGATGAGAAAATTGTTTTTCACACAGAGAGTAGTGAATCTGTGGAATTCTCTGCCACAGAAGGTAGTTGAGGCCAGTTCGTTGGCCATATTTAAGAGGGAGTTGGATGTGGCCCTTGTGGCTGAAGGGATCAGGGGGTATGGAGAGAAGGCAGGTACAGGATACTGAGTTGGATGATCAGCCATGATCATATTGAATGGCGGTGCAGGCTCGAAGGGCCGAATGGCCTCCTCCTGCACCTAATTTCTATGTTTCTATGTTTCTAATAAGGAGTAAGCCATTTAGAATGGAGACGAGGAAACACTTTTTCTCACAGAGAGTGGTGAGTCTGTGGAATTCTCTGCCTCAGAGGGCGGTGGAGGCAGGTTCTCTGGATGCTTTCAAGAGAGAGCTAGATAGGGCTCTTAAAAATAGCAGAGTCAGGGGATATGGGGAGAAGGCAGGAACGGAGTACTGATTGGGGATGATCAGCTATGATCACATTGAATGGCGGTGCTGACTCGAAGGACCGAATGGCCTACTCCTGCACCTATTGTCTATTGTCTGTTGTCTATTGAAATAAGGAAAGAGAGCAGAAGTTAATCAATTATTTTGCTTGTGTCTTCATGGAAGAAGACACAGATAACCTCCTTGAAACTGGCAGAGAGCAGCAGTCCTAGACCGAGTGAGAAGCTGAAAGAAATTAACAATTGTTAAAAATAGTCATTCTTTGGCACCTGATAATCTGAAAGAGATCGTCATCAGAAATGTCTTGGATTTTGGAGCGGTTTTGACAGGTTGCAAGTATCACACAATTATTAAAGAAAAGAAGGGAGAGAAATGGAGAACTACAGACCAATTAGGTTGACATTAAAGAAATGCCATTATCCAGGGAACCAGACCGAATAATGAAAGGCTTGGATAGAGTGGATGTGGAGAGGATGTTTCCGCTAGTGGGAGAGTCTAGGACTCGAGATCACAGCCTCAGAATTGAAGGATGTTCTTTTTGGAAGGAGATGAGAAGGCATTTCTTTAATCAGGGATGGTGAATCTGTGAAATTCTTTGCCATAGAAGACTGTGGAGGCCACGTCAATGGATATTTTTAAAGCAGAGATAGATAGATACTGTTCGAGAAGGAACTGCAGATGCTGGGAAATCGAAGGTAGACAAAAGTGCTGGAGAAACTCAGCGGGTGCAGCAGCATCTATGGAGCGAAGGAAATAGGCAACGTTTCGGGTCGAAACCCTTCTTCAGGCTGATGTAGAGTGGGGGGGGGGGGGGGGCGGGAAGAAGAAAGGAAGAGGAGGTGCCAAAGGGCTGAGGGAGAGATGAGAAGGGGAGGAGACAGGAAGGGCCACCGGAATTCAGTGTTCAAGCCGCTGGGGTGCAGACTGCCCAAGCGGAATATGAGGTGCTGCTCCTCCAATTTCCGGTGGTGCTCACTCTGGCCGTGGAGGAGGCCCAGGACAGAAAGGTCGGATTCAGAATGGGAGGGGGAGTTGAAGTGCTGAGCCACCGGGAGATCAGGTTGGTTATTAAATTAGATTAGATTAGATTAGATCTTATTACTTGTCATTCGAACCTCAGAGAGGCTCAAACAAAACTCCGTTTCTACAGCCATACAAACAGAGTAATTCCTACAAAACACACAAACAATTCAATTCACACAAACATCCATCACAGTGACTCTCCTCTTCACTGTGATGGAAGGCAAAGTTCTTCTCTCTCCCCCGCACCATTTCTCTCCCGATGTCGAAGCCCCAGGCGGGCGGTGTTAAGTCCCACGGCCATTGAGGCTGCGCCTGGCGATGTACGGCCCCGCTCTAGGCCCAAAAGTCACAAAGTTGGAGCCCCCGGCGGGCGCTGGAATGTCCCGCGGCCATTAAAGCCACGGTGGATGATGTACGGCCCCGCTCCGGGTCGTTCCAACCCCGCGACACGGGCGGGAGAAGTTGTGTTGTGGGAGCTCCGGAGAGCGGTCTCCCACCCGGACCCGGATCCGCGGACCGAGCGGAGGTGTTCGGCGAAACGATCGCCAAGCCTACGCTTGGTCTCACCGATGTAGACATGTACCTTCAGTAGACAACGAATAGCAATGTTACCAGCGCCAGCTTGCATGCTTCAAGTTTCAAAGTTCAAGAACAAGTCAATGGATATTTTTAAGGCAGAGACAGATAGATTCTTGATTACTAGGGTGATTACTAGTAATTCTCGATTGCTAGGGTGTCAGGGGTTAGCTGGATGAAGCCGGAAAATGGGGTTATCTGGAGAAAGCTGCACAGTGATCCCCACACATTAACACTCCTATATACACGAGGGACAATTTTTACACTTACACCGAGCCAATTAACTTACAAATCTGTAAATCTTTGGATTGCGGGAGGAAACCGAAGATCTCGGAGAAAACCCAAGCAGGTCACGGGGAGGACGTACAAGCAACGTACAGACTCCACCCGTAGTCGGGGTTAACCCGGGTCTTCGGGTTCTGCAAGCGCTGTAAGGCAGCAACTCTACCGCTGCGCTCCAAATCTGAGGAAGGACATTATTGCCATAGAGGGAGTGCAGAGAAGGTTCACCAGACTGATTCCTGGGATGTCAGGACTGTCTTATGAAGAAAGACTGGATAGACTCGGTTTATACTCTCTGGAATTTAGGAGATTAAGAGGGGATCTTATAGAAACTTACAAAATTCTTAAGGGGTTGGACAGGCTAGATGCAGGAAGATTGTTCCCGATGTTGGGGAAGTCCAGGACAAGGGGTCACAGCTTAAGGATAAGGGGGAAATCCTTTAAGACCGAGATGAGAAAGACTTTCTTCACACAGAGAGTGGTGAGTCTCTGGAACTCTCTGCCACAGAGGGTAGTTGAGGCCAGTTCATTGGCTATATTTAAGAGTGAGTTGGATGTGGCCCTTGTGGCTAAGGGGATCAGAGGGTATGGAGAGAAGGCAGGTACGGGATACTGAGTTGGATGATCAGCCATGATCATATTGAATGGCGGTGCAGGCTCGAAGGGCTGAATGGCCTACTCCTGCACCTAATTTCTATGTTTCTATGTTTCTATGCCACCGTGCTGTTTCCTATTCATCAACCTGTTCACACATTCCTGTTCTCTACATTGCACAGGCACTGCTCAAGTTTAAATGGGGCATAAATCCACACTCTTCAGTCTGAGGATTGAGAAAGCTACCAACTGATCTAAGCGACAATTTAAGACTTAATAACATGCATAATTAATGGAAACTATTTGATCTGATACAGTATTACAATTCACATATTGATTTAATGGGATTAGCACTCCGGTACAATTACAGACCAAATTTACACTTCATTCAGAACTGCAAAAGGTCAGTGCTTTTGCATTCTATAATTTGAGTCATAAATTGGGTAAACATTTTCAAAGACCTTAAAATAAATAATAATGCATCAATTTCACTTCCAATTGGAAAATAATATGTCAGCAAGAGTCAATGTTGCTGACTCATTAAATATATTCAGAAGGTAGACAGATAGACACAAAATGCTGGAGTAAATCAGCGGGACAGGCAGCATCTCTGGAGAGAAGGAATGGGTGACGTTTTGGGTCTTCAGTCTGAAGAAGGGTCTCGACCCAAAACGACACCCATTCCTTCTCTCCAGAGATGCTGCCTGTCCCGCTGAGTTACTCCAGCTTTTTGTGTCTATAGAACATAGAAAATAGGTGCAGGAGGAGGCCCTTCGGCCCTTCGAGCCAGCACCAGTCTCTCTCTGATTTAAACCAGCATCTGCAATTCTGTCCTACACAAATATATTTAGAAAGCCAGTCAGCTGACTCCAGGAGTAGTTAAGATGCATAAAGGCTTGAAGCAGATGACATGATACCTGTTTGTTCAACGATGTACCCCTCAGACTATCCATGTTCTCTCACCATAGGAACTAACGGCCATACTGCATTTGTCTCTTTGCTCCCCCTGTTGTAATTGTGTATGGAAGATACCAAAGCCAATTAACGTACACATCTGTACGTCTTTGGAGTGCGGGAGGAAAGCGGACCGTCTGGGGAAAACCCACGCAGGTCACGGGGAGAAGGTACAAACTCTGTCCAAGCAGCACCCATAGTCAGGATCGAACCCGGGTCTCTGGCGCTGCAAGGCAGCAACTCAACCACTGCGCCACCGTGTAACGTGCAGCTGTGACACCCACAGCCACAGAATATTTGTGACATTTCGGAAGATATTGCCATCATGCTCCTTTCGTTTCAGAATGTTTTGTGTGTAAATGCGGCGTGATACAGCCTGAGGCACTGGTGTGTACTGCAATGAAGTCTCTGGCCTCTAGACAGGCGAATATGCCTGATTTGCACCTAAAGCCTCAGTGTGTTTTACTCCTATAGTGTTGTTAGCCTTGAAGCATCATGCAATCTTAATCCCTTCCTCGCGTACTGAACTACACAGCTTTGATGCACAATGCAGCATGGCATGTTTACTCATCTGGCAATATTTCGTCACGTTTTGCATCCTGACAGATTCATCTATTATTTTAACGGGTGGCTGTAAAGCAGTTCCTGTTCGTTGCACAGTACACCTTTCCACTGTTTTTACCCACTGTGGCACCCATGGTATTTACAATAGACAATAGACAATAGGTGCAGGAGCAGGCCATTCGGCCCTTCGAGCCAGCACCGCCATTCAATGTGATCATGGCTGATCATCCCCAATCAGTACCCCGTTCCTGCCTTCTCCCCATATCCCCTGACTCCGCTATTTTTAAGAGCCCTATCTAGCTCTCTCTTGAAAGCATTTGACAATTGACAATTTATACAATATATACACACACACACACACACACACACACACACACACACACACACACACACACACACACACACACACACACATATATAGGAAGGAACGGCAGATGCTGGTTTAAACTGAAGATAGACACAAAATGCTGGAGTAAATCTGCGGGACACACAGCATCTCTGGAGAGAAGGAATGGGTGACATTTTGGGGCGAGACCCTTCTTCCGACCCTGCCTGATTTTGTGTCTATCTAAATATCTATATAATGTGAGTATTATGTGAGTATTGGGGGAGTCCAGAACCAGGGGCCACAGTTTAAGAATAAGGGGTAGGATATTTAGAACTGAGGTGAGGAAACACTTTTTCACACAGAGTTGTGAATTTGTGGAATTCTCTGCCTCAGAAGGCAGTGAAGGCTGATTCACTGGATGCATACAAGAGAGAGTTGGATAGAGCTCTTGGGGCTGGTGGAATGAAGGGATATGGGGAGAAGGCAGGAATGGGGTACTGATTGTGGATGATCAGCCATGATCACAGTGAATGGCGGTGCTGGCTCGAAGGGCCGAATGGCCTACTCCTGCACCTACTGTCTATGTATCTATGTATCTATGAGTATGTGTATATACACACACAGATTTTGTTTCCACTGTTTATTATAGTTTACAGTATACAATGTGTGCATATTCTGTTGTGCTGCTGCAAGTAAGAATTTAATTGTTCTATCTGGGACATATGACAATATAATACGCTTGTCGCTTGCATTTTTATAATGCCCTACATTCATGAGCCTCAGTTCCTTTACCTTTGTGTTGCCACCAAACCCAAATCCATTTTCTCTCCCCTCAATCGGGGACATTGCGAGCTAACGTTGCGTGTCTAAGACCAGCAGTATTATAAAGGACCCCACACATCTCCATCATGGACTGTTCACTCTGCTGCCCTCGGGCAAAAGATATCGCAGCATAAGGAGCAGAACATCAAGGTTCTGCGACAGCTTCTTCCCACGAGCCTTCAGACTCCTGAATGCCATGTAATGGGCTGCCACCATTGTCTATTTTATCTTTTTATCCATTTTATCTTTTTATCCATTTTATCCATTTTATCCTTCTGTTTATTATCGTGTTGCTCGGGGAGCCAAATGCAACGGAATTTCGTTTGGAATTGCAAATATCGATGTATTTCTAAATGACACTAAAGTTTAATTGGTTGATTGATTTAGTTACCTTGGTACTCTGTTCCATAATGCACCCTCTGTTTCTTTTCACGCTGCAGTGATGTGTAATTACTTGGCACTCTGTATTACCTTGTGTGTTCCACTTTTACAGTAATGTGCATGTGTGATGCATCTTTTGGCCTCAGTCTGTCCCTGGTTTGCAGTGGTGTGTTGCCTTTTATGCCCCTGTCCCACTTAGGAAGCCTGAACGGAAACCTCTGGAGACTTTGCGCCCCACCCAAGGTTTCCGTGCGGTTCCCGGAGGTTTTTGCCAGGTTCCCGGAGGTTTTTTTTTTTGAAATAATCGCCGGAACATAGAAGAAGCGGAAACCACTTTCGACCATTAGGGAGACGGACAAAAACCTCCGGGAACCGCACGGAAACCTTGGGTGGGGCGCAAAGTCTCCAGAGGTTTCCGTTCAGGTTTCCTAAGTGGGACAGGGGCATAAATATACGCTTTAGCCTCAAGTGCATCCCTTCAATGCATGTTGTAAAATGACATTATATTGATCCATCTCATGCTGGACATGACACTATGCTAGCACAATGCTCCCTAATCTGTTGCCCCGAGTTACACTTTATCCTCAATGAGTTATATCACCCGTACACAAAGCATCCTATAATGTGCCAGTTGTGGATGTAGCCCATTCTGTCACACAGACCAGACTCACCACCACTGAACCATCTATACTTCGTGCTGCCTTGGGAAAATTGTATTGTATCAGGCAACTGATCGATTTCTACCACACCCGAAGCACTATCTACCTCATAGGAGCCCCTCGGACAATCGGATTTTACTGGCTTTATTTGGACTAAACATTATTCACTTTATCATATTTTGGTACACTGTAAATGGCTCGATTGCAAACATGTATTGTCTTTCTGCAGACTGGTTAGCACGCAACAAAAGCGTGACAATAAACTAAACTGAAATATCCAACATAATCAAAGACAGGACTTGGTCCCATCTTGGTCATTCCTTCTTTTCCCCTCTCCAGTCCTGAAGAAGATGCAGAAGATAGAAAGCATGCAGCACCAGACCCAGGAACAACTTCTTCCCGACTGTTATCAGGCTTCTGATGAGATCGTTCCATAAGCTAGGGTACTGTCTGATTCACCTCTGCCCTGCTGCAGACATTGGATTTTGTCACTGGAATTGAAGGTAGATACGGGACAGGCAGCATCTCTGGAGAGAAGGAATGGGTGACGTTTCGGGTCGAGACATTTCTTCAGGCTCTGTCACTGGAACTGGTGTGCTACAATGCTGAGAAATATATTCTGCACTCTGTACCTTCCCTCTTTGCTCTACCCATTGATTTGCCTTGATTGTATCCATGTATCGTATTCTCTGATTTGATTAGCATGCAAAACAAAGCTTTTCCCTGTACCTCGGCAGCTGTGGTAATGATAACAAACCTGAACCACAGCCTAAACCACTGTAGCAATGTGTTTCCATGGTCCAGGTTCTAACCTCAACATTTAATTTTCAGAAGGTGGACAAATATGCTGGAGAATCTCAGCGGGTGAGGCAGCATCTATGGAGCGAAGGAATAGGCGACATTTCGGGCCGAAACACTTCTTCAGACCCGTTTCGGCCCGAAACGTCGCCTATTCCTTCGCTCCATAGATGCTGCCTCACCCGCTGAGTTTCTCCAGCATTTTTGTCTACCTTCAATTTCCCAGCATCAGCAGTTCCTTCGTAAACACTTAATTTTCAGATTAATGTTTGCTCGTGCTGCACCCTAAAGCGTTAATATTCTTGTAGTAATGGGCTGCAGTGAAGCTCTTTACAGCCCCTGTGTATTCCATTATTACATTAATCTGTTGTGTATTGCTCCATGCTATGTTCCTGTTGGGCAAGGAAGCGTTGTGTTAGAACTAGAGGAATATTAGCTGGATGCAGTCTCGCCTTAATAGCTTTACTTATCGTAAGAACATATTGCCTAAAGCATCCTATAATGTAAATATTTTCCTTTACTATGGAGATCTTTTTCAATGATGCCTGCTAATGCCTCATTATCGCCATTGTTACAGTATCAGTACTTTTAGTAAAATCTGGTAAACATTCATCTTATTGCTTCAATATCTTGACTTTAGGCATTGTCACGATGAGCTTTGGAATCTCAATCTGTTTATCCGTGATGGCAGAGTTTTGCCCTGTTGCGTTCTGAGTGGTGAATAGTGTAGGTATGTAGAGCAGCAATGTGGCGCAGTTGGTCGAGTTGCTGTCTCGTAGCGCCAGAGACCCAGGTTCGATCCCAACCACGGGCGTTGTGTGGAGTTTGCACGTTCTCCCCGTGACTGTGCGAGTTCTTTCCGGGCGCTCCGGGTTCCTCCCGTAACAAGAGGCTACAGTCAAGAGTGTTTTATCGTCTCATGCCCCAGATAGAACAATGAAATTCTTACTTGCCGCAACACAACTGAATACGTAAATATAGTAGGATATAATAGACGAGAGAAAAGAAAGTTCAGCGGGACGGGCAGCATCTCTGGAGAGAAGGAATGGGTGACGTTTCGGGTCGAGATCCTTCCTGACAAATTCTTACTTGCAGCAGCACGGAATATGTGAACAACAGAGGAAGTTGACTGACTTGGGTGCCTTCCCCCACAATGGGAAACTTTGATCCTGCTGTGTGGGGATGTTTTATGTTGAATTCTATCGTGTGTTGTGTTCTATATTTTATTGTATGGCTGTGTGGTGACCACATTTCACTGTGCCAACTGGCACACGTGACAAATAAACGTATCTTGTAGACATAGTACACTGCAAATAATAAAACAAACGAGAGAAAAAAGGTTAAATGGATGCGTACATACACATTCTCACATATGCATATACAGAGCTTTATATATGTATAAATATGTATATATATACACACACGCACTCGCACACATACTCACATACACAGTACAAACAATAACAGTGCAATAAGAACAATAATAGTCTATTGTAGTTCAGAGCTTATATGAGGTTGTAGTGTTTAATGGATGTAGGTAAGAAACTGTTCCTGAACCTGGGCGTTACGTTTTCAGGCTCCTGTACCTTCGTTCCGATGGCAGGAGTGAAATGAGTGTGTGGCCAGGGTGGTGTTGGGTCTCTGACGATGCTGGCTGCCTTTTTGAGGCAGCTACTCCTGTAATGTATTCCAGGTTGGAACATCTCATCTTGACCTCCTTATTTACTTCATTAGTGCGTTGCCCTGATAGCTCTACCACTTCACCGTGATGCAGTTTTGTGGTAATATGCGGTATTTAGTAGCATCACCGTGCACGCCGACTGATTGTATGGCATATTGCAGAGTCAAGGGTTACCAAGCAAACTATCCAACTGAATCCCCAACTGGTCATTGCAACTGCTGGTTGCCTGGGAAACACACGATGAAAAGTATGACAGAAGATGATTAAACGGCTGCCGTTCCTCTAAAACACAAAGGAGCTGGGGACTAGAATAAGCTTCGACCAAGAGTGTTTACTGTTGAATAATGCAGGACTGTGATCCATGGATGAAATAAACAGACAATTTAACCCTCATTTGCAAGGCACTGTGCAACTGGGGGCGGAAAGAGTTGCTATGCATGAAGTCCCACAAGTAGCGGCAAATGACCCAAGCAAGAACGAGAGAGATAGCAGAAATATGGAATATATGCTTCAATCATTTCAACTGCATACGTGAAGTCTGGACATCTTGTTACTTGATCCATAGAGGGAGCTTGATTAACAGCTGGTTTCCCCCCTCCGGCAACCACCTTCAACTAGCATCACAACCGGCTTCGACTAAGAAATTACCGATTCTTAAAACGGAAACCACTTTTGACCATTAGGGAGACTGACAAAAACCTCCGGGAACCGCACGGAAACCTTGGGTGGGGCGCAAAGTCTCCAGAGGTTTCCGTTCAGGTTTCCTAAGTGGGACAGGGGCATTACGTTAACTCGCATTTACGTAAGCAAGTTGTGATGCCCACCAAAGACCCTATAGCGGAGCAAGATAGACCACTCCTGCTAAATGCTATCGGCTGACGGGTAGTACGCAACGGAACGGAACGTGGGCCTTTTTTTCATCCATTTCAGTAACCCGGCCCGACCCGACTCGCAGTGTAATCAACGTTGCAGGGGAACAGTTTGCGTTCATAAATTAAAATTCTGAAAATGAGGAGAAGATTTGTACATAAGAACGTTTATTTTTACGAGGATGTTTCCGTAACCGGCTTCCATCTCCGCGCTAGTATCTTTGCTCCGCTACGGGATCTTTGGTGCGGAGACGGGAGCCGGTTACGGAAATGGGGCCGAAAATCACCCACAAATCTGCCCATGACCGCACTACGTCTTTTTCGTCGAGTGATCGATCTTTCTCGCTGTAGGGTCTTTGATGCCCACTGACGTCTGTGTGGTCCCCACATTGAATAGTAAATTTACGCGAGCGCAATAGTACTTCCACCTCCGACTTGCGTAACATCCAACTTCGGCAAGGCGGGATGTAGCCCTTACTCAGGCAGGATGTAACCCTTATGTAAGTCGGGGAGCGTCTGTATCATCGTTACCCGATTGCATCGTGTAGCCTCAGATTTGCAATGTAGCTACGTTTCTTTATCTCTGTAATGATCTGCCATGAGTTAATTTGCTGCTCTACCGGGAGCACTGTCTCCCCCTTTGTATTTCAAAATATCCGCTTACCGCACCACAATCATTGTATGCTATTGTATGAGTATGCTCCTTTAACGTGTTACCTGTTTAGTATATACAATACAATTGAGGACTTAATTGAATTCAGTCTGCTGGTTGGATCATATGTTTCCCAAGACATCTGGTGCTCCTGGGCGGCCTCCCATCCAAGTGGTGACCAGGCCTGGGCCTGCTTAGCTTTGTATTCACGAGGATGTAAGAGGGAGTGCTGATCCCTTGCTCTTAGCTTAATGATGATGTGATGATGCATGCTATTATATCACTTGTGATTCTTTAATGAGCTGCGATAACCCATGCTAATTTTTCAATGTGCCTCTCTCTAATATATTAATGAGATGCAACGATGCTCCCTTGGTGTTGCTATCTAATTTGTAGTATGTCACCTTGATGCTTGCTCCTGCATTACTAATTCTGCATTGCGCAGATGCAACCTGTATCCTGAATACCACATACAATGCTATTATTCCAATGAAACACTCTAAAGCCTGAATATGTTTCCGCGTAATGGTGATGTCTTACCATGAAGCAGCCTATAACTTCAGTGTTAGCATTATTTTACAGCACTACACCTTCGAGTCTTGGTAGGATCTTCTGTGTTGGCTAAAATAGTACATAGTTCAACGTGTTAAGTAAGTATGGCACCAAAGTGGTTCACACAAGCCTCACGCTCCAACGTGGTCAGAGTTCAGTCGCAGTGCGTTGCCATCATTGGATTTCTTTGGAATTAGTCTGTGAGGACACACCAATTTCTGAACTCCCGTTTGAATTGGGTTTTGGGTCAAACGTGATTTGGGTCAAAATGAGATTTAACTTTGCAGGAGTGTTTTATATCTTCTCAGAAAATAGTGGAAACCTAAGACAGGCAGAAGGTTGAAATCACCGATCGTGAATCCCACTAATTTCTCAAGGAGAACTTGTTTTGGACTGAGGTCTGAAGAAAGGTCTCGACCATCACCTATTCCTTTTCTCCAGAGATGCTGGCTGACCCACTGAGTTACTCCAGCTTTTTATGTCTTTCTGTTTTGGATTGAGATGGAGATCGCCACTGACAAAAGGTAGAGATTTAAACTAAACTTGGGGTTATTTTAATCATCTGGGGTTGGGTGGGGTGGGGAGGGGAAGGGTGGGGTGGGGAGGGGAGGGTGAGGTGGGGTGAGGTGGGGTGAGGTGGGTTGAGGTGAGGTTGAGTGGGTAGGTGTGGGGTGGGGTGAGGTGGGTTAAGGTAGGGTGCGGAGGGGTGGGTAGGGTGGGTGAGGTGGGGTGCGGAAGGGTGGGGATGGGTGGGGTGAGGTGGGGTGTGGAGGGGTGGGGTGAGGTGGGGTGGTGAGGGGTGGGGTGTGGAGGGGTGGTGTTGGGTGTGGAGGGGTGGGGCGAGATGGGGTGTGGAGGGGTGAGGTAGGGAGGGGTGGGGTGAGATGGGGTGTGGAGGGGTGGGGTAGGGAGGGGTGGGGTGAGATGGGGTGTGGAGGGGTGGGGTGAAGTGGGGTGGGGTGGCGAGGTGGTAGAGAGTGCGGATGAAAGGTTAGAGATGTATTTCAGAGATTTCCTTGTCAAATGATCCTGGCATTTAATCTTTTTTTTGCATCTTATAGAAGATCTTATGGCTCTGAGTGTGGTGAAGATTATTTATATTTTGTGGTGGACAAGACAGCACAAGTGTGTGGAACAGAAATAATACATTGGGAGTTCCTTTCCTCTCTGAAGTGTTTTTTGGAAAGTTCCTACAGCCAGGACATCCACCATTGGGGCAAATTGTTCCCCTGAGGTACAATATAGCCTCTGGATGTGTCAGGTTTTTAGTGATTTGGCTGTAGATTGGGAACATCCATTGAATGTACATAGTGGGATCTTTTTAAACTAATTAAAGTTCTGAATGACCATTTAGATTTGCAAATTCCCATATTCAGTGTCTGTTGCAAATATGGTTAAGTATGTTGGCAAATAACATGACAAAATGACAATTATCTTTGCAGGAAGGTGTTGTCTTTCCCCAGAGTGCCCACCCGCTGAAGTAGTGCATCTGCAGCATCTGGAAAAGGCCGTTGGTTGATACAGTGGATGCAAATCTCCAGGTGAGATCGGAACAAGTTTCTGGCTAGGACTGAGGTCACCTTTCTCCCTCTCTCCCTCTCAACTCACTCAATGGTAGGCTATCCAAGCAAATTAGTGCCAGACCGTGATGGGTCCAGTCATCAGGTAGTAGACGGGGAGGGTTTAGGGAGGAAATTCCAACGTTTCTCTTTGCCAGATTTCAGTTTTTCATCTGCTGATTGTCGGGTTTTGAGTGTGATAGAGAGCGTATGTATTGAACTACACAGAGGGTTGCAACAAAATGATCAGAGGGTCTTTTGTGTGTGTTAGTGAATCTATGTTGGCAAGATGCACCTCATTTATAGTTACTGAATATAGTATCTTTTTATGAAACACCCCATGGCCTGTAGTTTATTCACCCACATGGTGTGTTTTTATGAAACACATTTCCCAAGTTTTTATATGTTATATATATATATACACACACACACACACACACACACACACACACACACACACACACACACGCACACACACACACACACACACACACACACACACACACACACACACACACACACACACACACACACACACACACACACACACACACACACATATATTACTGTATATGTATATAGACACAAAATGCTGGAGCAACTCAGCGGGACAGGCAGCATCTCTGGAGAGAAGTAGTGGGTGACATTTTGGGTCGAGACCCTTCTTCGGACGAGCCAAAACGCCACCTATTCTTCTCCAGAGATGCTGCCGGTCCTGCCGAGTTAAGGGCCTGTCCCACTTGGGCGTCATTTGGGCGTCACGCAGCAGGCGCACGAGGATTTCGACAATCCCAAAATCCTGGGGCGCCGCATGTTACCCGCACGTCACTGCCTACGCGACCAGGCCTCACCACGCGCCATGCGCACGTAATGCACGCGTCGTGACGCGTAAATTATATCATGTAAATGACACGCAAGTGACGCCCAAGTGCGACAGGCCCTTTACTCCAACAGTTTGCCTCTTATATATCTTTGGTGTAAGCCAGCATCTGCAGTTCCTTCCCACACACACACACACATACATATATACATGCATATAATATATTGATATGATATATATGTATGATACCAAGGTATTTATAAGGTATTATATTATATATAACAAGGTACGCATGTTATAGGATTTAATATGTTTATTTACTTCAGAAGTTGTTGACAGGAGGTTTTTTGTCATTTAGTCTGACACTTACTAAGATTAAATATGGTACTGAAAGTGTACTCTGTTTCCGCTAGCGTGTAGTCTTTAATTGAACTGAGGATGGTTTCCCCTAAATATGGTTTAGAATTACTCTGGGAATCTGATCTCCAGAGGGAAAACTGCACGGAAACCTTGGTTGGGGCGCAAATTGCCAATCTCATCTCTCATGTTGGCGGAGTGGTAGAGTCGTTTCGGACTATGTGTGTTCTGAACACGTTCTCTGGCTGCTGCGGTTTCCTCCCACACTCCAAAGACCTAAGTGGGGCAGGGGTACATTACATAGGTAAGCTTCTGCTTGCGTCGTGTTGAAAAATCTTGTTCTGTTTGACTGTGACCGGGTTGTCTTCCCGAGCTTACTGCAAAGGTTTTTCACTGTAAACCCCAGGAGTAGACATTCAGCCCTTTGAGCCAGCACCGTTATTATCTAAAATCACCGTTCCTGCTTTTTCCCATATCCCTTGCTGCTAAGAGACCCCGAGCTCTGACGTACCCGCTACGTTCATTCTACGTGCTTACCACGAGTTTGATTTTTTTTTTAAACTTGTCCAGTTTGCCTTTGTCAAACTCAAGTACCATCAATTGAAAAGATACAGAGTGCAGAGTATAGCTCTCAGAATTGCAACACACCAGTGCCAGAGACCTGTGAGGAACAAATTAGAGGGTTTTATCTTCATAAGACATCGGTGCAGAATTAGGCCACTTTAATAAAATAGTGTATATACTTTGTTGTAAAAGTTTGTGAAATTGTGCGATCATGAATGAAATAAATAATACTTTGTTGTCACATATGATGAGTCACAGTGCAAATCTTTGTTTAGCATACCTAAGGTATGCAAAGAGTCACTACTTAAAGGTCGCCAAAAAAGTTACAAAGTGTCCCACGCCAGGTCCTCCTTTGTCCCCGTCCCCCCATCCCTCCCCGCAGGTGGGTCCCCCACATCGGGTTCTCCTTGAAGTTCCATTTAAGTGCAATTTATTGTATTATCGATTGTTTTGTATTTATCTGTGGATCATTGCATTAGCGGGCCTGTTAAGTCGCAGCAGGTGAGAATTTAATTGTTCTGTTGCAAGTACATAGGACAATTAATGATTCTTGAGGTCGTGCGTTCTCATGTTACACGTGATAGTATCATTATCACTCATGGTGTTAGAGGCTTGTATCAAAATGCCAATCATCTTTGCAGAAGCGTTATATATCTTCTCAAAATATACCGGACTTCAAGAAGAGGCCTTTGGTTGATGTGATGGATGCAATCCGCACTCAATATCACTGAATGGAGCAGAACTCATCCCTTACAAACAGTAAGTACATCAAAGAATTCAGATTTTTGCACTGGATTGGTTAATATTAATATAGGTTCATTATTGTCACATGAACTGGGATACAGTGAACATCTTTGATCAGCTAGATGTGGGAGGGAGAGGGGTTGCAGGGACAGAGAGGAGTCATCCAGCATTTCATTTTGGTTATTATTTTGTCTCTACTAATAAAAATATGCCTAAAAAAAAAAAAAAAAAAAGGTTTTGGGATAGGATAGAGATTGTGCCTACTGGTGTGGAATACGTCATTGCCAATGTACAGAGCAGCCTGGATGGTCCACAGGACTTTCCCCAGCGCTGAATGTTCAAATGCATGTTCACATTTACGTTGGGGCAGCACAGTGGCGCAGCGGGTGGAGCTGCTGCCTGACAGCACTTACAGCGCCACAGACCTGGGTTCGATCCCAACTACGGGTGCTGTCTGTACGGAGTTTGTACGTTCTCCCCGTGACCGGCGTGGGTTTTCTTCGAGAACTTTGGTTTCCTCCCACCTTTCAAGGACACACAGGTTTGTAGGTTAATTGGCTTGGTATAAATGTAACTTGTCCCTAGGGTAGGATAGTGTTAGTATGGGGGGATCGCTGGTCGGTGCGGACACTGTGGGCCGAGGGACATGTTTCTGCGCTGTGTCTCAACACGGGAGGGGTATACTTCGTGTGTCAGAGGTGTATTGTTGAAGTATTATTAAGTGATCTCTGTTGGTCCGGCCAAATTGATAATCTGGCAAAGCTCTGGAATCAAGCGCTTTCAGCACCAGAGACCTGCGTTCGATCCTGACCACGGGTGCTGTCTGTACGGTGTTTGTACGTTCTCCCCGTGACCTGCGAGGGTTTTTATCCGAGGTCTTCGGTTTCCTCCCACACTCCAAAGGCGTGCAGGTTTGTAGGTTAATTAGCCCTGTATTCAAAAAAATGAAATTGTTCCTAGTATGTGTAGGGCGGTGTTGAGATGCGGGGATCGCTGGTTGGCCTGGACTCGGTGGGCTGACGGACCCGTTGCTACACTGTATCTCTAAACGAAATTAAAACAAAATTAAACCGAAGATATTAACATCACAACATGAGTTTTAAATGTCGCAATTTATTCATTCATCTCAGTCACATTAACAAACTGCCGTTACAGGCTCAGTATGCTGGTTTCTTGTTCTATGTTGGCCCAACATTTCCTTTAGCGCACGTTTGTTCTGAAGAAGGGTCCCAGCCCGAAACGTCCTCCATCCCTTCTCTCCAGAGATGCTGCCTGTCCGGCTGACTTGCTCCAGCATTTTGTGTCTTTTCTTCGGTTTAAGCCAGCATCTGCAGTTCCTTCCTGCACATTTCTTCTGATACAGTTTGCGATGTTGCCATGAAGCACCCGTTGACTTCGGCATGTTCCTTTCACTTCTGAAGTCTTGAAACACAAGTCTTGCTCTCCAACGGATTTCATATGGAACCCATTCCCAAAATGGCTAGCATTTGGAACAATTACAATGAAGAGTTCAGGTGAAAAGCGGGTATATAAATAAGGGCAAGCTAGGGCAATTAAAGTCAAGTTAAAGAAAGGCAGATAGAGGCAATTGAGAGTTATGGGATGGAAGAGCAGGCCACTTGATGTGCATGGGTTTCCTCAAATATTGCGTTAATTTAATATACTACGTTACCAAGATGCATTCTGTAACCTCAGTATTCTTCCTGTATTCTTCCCACAGTAACTTATCACTACATTGCCAAGCACGTTATAAAGCCAATATGTTTCTTCCTTGTAATAAGGTGTGTCGCAAATCCCGTAGCTTCAGCACCTCCAGAGATGCTGCCTGTCCCACTGAGTTACTCCAGCTATTTGTGTCCATCTTTGGTTTAAACCAGCATCTGCAGTTCCATCCTACACAGCTTCAGCCTATTTTCTTATTGGGATAGCGAGTGCCTTTTATGCCGCTTCTTTCTTTAATATATGTTAATATGCTGCAAGAATTCGCTTTATAGCCTCATTATGCTCAATTATTCAATTAATATGTTGATGTGACACAGTTTCTGGCTTCAATATATCTAATCGTGTAGTGGTATCGTGGACCTGTGATGCATGCTCATTCCTTTCTTATTGTAATAATGCATCCTATAACACCAGCGTGATTATTTTTTACCCTGGGCTGCCACATAACTCAGTATTACCTCAGTGTGATCCTGCGCGTTTGTTGTATATTGCCACAATGTACCCAATAACTTAGCAAAGTCTTTTTTACTACATTTTAGTTCGGTTCAGTTTCAGTTCAGTTTAGTTTACCGAGGTACAGTGAAAAGCTTTTTGTTGCTATGTTTCTATGTTTCTATGTTGCGTGCTAACCAGTCAGCGGAAGGACAACACATGGTTACAATCGAGCCGTTTACAGTGTGTAGATACGTGAGAAGGGAATAACATTTAGTGCAAGGTAAAGCTGATGACGGATGGTCTGATGGTCGCCGAAGTGGTAGATAGTAGTTCAGGGTTGTGGTAGGACGATTCAGTTGCCTGATAACAGCTGGGAAGAAACTGTCCCTGAATCTGGAGGAGTGGAGGTTATCTTACATTGCACCAACATAGTACCACAATGCTCATTGTGACCTTGCTGCGTGTACTGATTAAGGACGTGTGTTGCTATTGTACATGCATTGACCTAAAGCCCCAGTGAGTTTGCTAATTGTAGTCACATTGACAGATCCACAGTGTATGTCTATTCATTTAGCTGATGTGTTTCCCTGGAATGGTCTATAGATACGGTATATTCTTCAACTGGAGTGATGTCTTGCTGAAAGATGTCCCAAACTGGTTTATTATGCACAGTGCAAACACGTTGCCATGACTAACCCAGGATTTATGTATTTATCCGAGTGAATGTATTTTGGGCGGCTGTGACCCTTTTCTCTCATTTTCAATGCCTTCTTGTCTCTTTATGGGCAATGCATTCATTCTGCACACACACCATCTCTTTGAAGGTCTATTGTTCACCGGTTTTGCTGACAGATTTTGATTCTAAATTACCTGCACTAAATCCCTTTACAAATCACTCTCCCAGTCACACAATTTGACATTTGATTGTACCTTGTTTCCTTATGTAACTCTTCTAAACTTGATGTAGTAATCTCTATTCCCTAAATGCTTCCCAGTACAAACAGGCTCTCTTTCTCCAGACCACCCCTTTCCTTACTCATTGGCTGTTCATAAGTTCTAGGGGCAGAATTAGGCCATTCGGCCCATCAAGTCTACTGCACCATGCAATCATGGCTGATCTATCTTTCCCTCTCAACCCCATTCTACTGCCCTCTCCCCATAACCCTGGACACCCGTACTAATCAAGAATGCGGAAGGCAAATTAGTTTAATTTAGCTCAGAAAAAACAGTGTGGAAACTGGTCCTTCAGCCCACAGAGTCCGTGCCGACCGACCAGAGAGTTGTGAGCCTGTGGAATTCTCTGCCACAGAAGGCAGTGGAGGCCAATTCACTGGATGTGCTCTCAGGGTTAATGGAATCAAGGGATATGGGGAGAAAGCAGGGACGGGGTACTGATGTAGGATGATCAGCCATGATTATATTGAATGGCTCGAAGGGCCGAATGACTATTTTCTATTTCTCTGACCAGTGATCCCCACACATCCTTACGCCATCATACACACACACTAGGGACATTTTACTGTTATACCAAGCCAATTAACCGACAAACCTGTACGTCTGTGGAATGTGGGAGGAAACCGGAGATCCCGGAGAGAATGCACCCGGGTCACGGGGAGAACGCACAAACTGCGCGC
This sequence comes from Okamejei kenojei, assembly GCA_035221665.1. Lineage (NCBI taxonomy): Eukaryota > Metazoa > Chordata > Chondrichthyes > Rajiformes > Rajidae > Okamejei > Okamejei kenojei. Next base: position 5,200,297 of record CM069167.1, read on the forward strand.
AGCCGAGCACCCGTAGTCGGGATCGAACCCGGATCTCCGGCGATGTGAGGCAGCAACTCTACCGCTGCGCCACCGTGCCGCCGGCCAATGGTCCAGGAAGTGTGTAGGAAGGAACTGCAGATGCCGGTTTCAACCGAAGACAGACACAAAAAGCTGGAGTAACTCAGCGGGACAGGCAGCATCTCTGGAGAGAAGGAATGGGTGACGTTTCGAGTCGAGCGCATAAGTCTGACGAAGGGTCCCGACCCGAAACGTCACCCATTCCTTCCCTCCAGAGATGCTGACTGTCCCGCCGAGTTACTCCGGCTTTTAGTGTCTATCAATGGTCCAGGAAGATTCTATTGCTGAAGATTTTAGGAATTCCTCTCCCATTTATCCCTGACATGCTTACTATCGCAGGACGTATTCAATAAACAAAGACTTCATTCTTGCACCTGCCTGTATTTTACTGCATTATTCCCCCTTCATCTGTTCCTCGCCATCTGATGGTTTGCAGCAAACTCCCAGAAGTGAAATCATCGCTTTATTTTTGCTTAATCTGATTTAATAGAATATGCCTATAATCCTTCAACTCAGTCACTCCTACCCAGTACTGTACCAGTTTACTTGATCAAAGCTGTCACTTCTCCACCACTCTATTTGTCTTCTGTACCTTTCCAACATATCTCAATCCCAAGAATATTATTCTTTGCTTCCCACCTGTGGCTGTCTGTCACTGCTGCCATATCATTGTCTCTGGTGACCACCTGTGCCAGCAGTTCATCAACTTTAACAAACCATCTATCATGCCTTTGCACTTACAGACTCACAAATCAAACAGCATAATTGCCTCTACTTCTCAAGTGCAGGAGCTATTTGTCACTTCTATTTGTCTGTGCACCTCGTTCCATCCTAGTGTCCGACACACCCCCAACCTCCCACAAGCGGGATTTGAGTGGACTTCATTGCCACGGATGTCTGTGGAGGCCAAGTCAATGGATTTTTAAAAAGTGGAGACGGACAGATTCTTGATTAGTGCGGGTGTCTGTGGTTGTGGGGAGAAGGCAGGAGAATGGGGTTAAGAAGGAGAGATAGATCAGCCATGATTGAATGGCAGTAGACTTAAGGCCCTGTCCCACTTACGTGTCCTTGGCACGCAAATTACGTGAACTCGTCGTCGCGTTGAGGCGCACGGGCATCGTGTGGCCGCGTGGGGCCGGTCCCACTGAGAAACGCGGAGGGGTATGGAATTGTGCGCGGTATCACGCGGGGCTCCGAAATATTGTAGCGAACAAAATCTTCGCGCGCCACCGGCCTGCCGCGTAACTGACGGCCAAAGTGGGACAGGCCCAAGACCCTGGCGCGATGCAACGTCTCACCTCCAACAGCAGCAGAAGCCGGCAAACGATTGTCGAACTCAGCCTGGGGCTCACGGCCGTTGCGGTCCGGATCCGCCTCCTCTTCTACTCCCAGAGCGGGGCCAAGATAATTGAAGATGGACACAAAATGCAGGAGTAACTCAGCGGGACCGGCAGCATCTCTGGAGAGAAGGAATGGGTGACGTTTCGGGTCAAGACCCTTCTTTCAGACTGAAGAAGAGTCTCGACACGAAACATCACCTAGAAACATCAGTATCCAGAGATACTGCCGATCCCGCTGAGTTGCTCCTGCATTTTGTGTCCATCTTCAAATGACGTCACGCGCTCCAGACGTCTGTGCGGGTGCATACAGTCGCTCCTCAACGCGACCACGAGCCAAGGACACGTAAGTGGGACAGGGGCATAGGACTCATAGAGTTATACAGTGTGGAAACAGGCCCTTCAGCCCAACTTGCCCACACTAGTCCCACCTGCCTGTGTTTGGTCCATACCCCTCCAAACCTGTCCTATCCATGTACCTGATGGACCGAATGGCCTAATGCTGTGCCAAGAACATGAAAATATGAAGCAAATCTGTTTATTATTCAGCTTTGTCAAATTTCAACCTGTTCACCTTGAATCAGCTCCAGTCTGCTCCAGGATCAGTCCCAGTGATCCAGGAATATAAAGTCCCCCAGTACCATCTCTGCATCGGGATATTTGTCTGTTATATCCCACTGCTCTATCCAGTATGTTAATCTGTGTGATCCTGCTATTTGTCCAGCTGTGTGATAATCTGTGTTATTTTGCTGTTTAATTCAGCCGTGTATTAATCAACTTTTATCCCATTGTTTTATCCATTCCGCTTGTTCTTCTCTTTCACCCCGCTATGTGTTAATCTGCTTTTATCCCACTGTTTCATTCGGCCTGCTGTTTTATCCAGCAGTGCCTTAATGCTTTAACTGACTGTTTTAACCAGATGTGCAACAATCCCTCTTATCCCACTGTTTTATCCAGCTGTGCGTTAACCCGTTATATCCTAGTTTCAGATACTCACAAAATGCTGGAGTAACTCAGCGGGACAGGCGGCATCTCTGGAGAGGAGGAATGGGTGACGTTTCAGGTCGAGACCCTTCCTCAGACTGAGGCTTCTGCCTCTCTTGTTCCATGTTTCCAAGATGAGAACTAATCCGTTTTATCCCACTGTTTTACCCAGATGTGCATTAACGTGCTTTATTCTGACATTCCTTAACTCTACAAGATGTTATCAAGCAACTGATTGGGGTACTGATTGGGGATGATCAGCCATGATCACATTGAATGGCGGTGCTGGCTCGAAGGGCCAAATGGCCTACTCCTGCACCTATTGTCTATTGTCTATTGTCTATTATCCTACCGAGCCGCTATGGACATTCTCCGAGTTCGAATCAGGGGAAAACTCGGGAGAACTCTTGAATTACCTCATTCAAAAGAGAGTTAGATAGAGCTCTTAGGCCTAGCGGAAACAAGGGATTATGGGGAGAAGGAAGGAACGGGGTACTGATTGGGGATGATCAGCCATGATCACATTGAATGGCGGTGCTGGCTCGAAGGGCCAAACGGCCTCTACTCCTGCACCTATTGTCTATTGTTTATTGTCTAACTGAATCATCCTATCTCAACCAGATAGCAGTCCTGAACTATTATCTACCTCTTTGGTGACCCTCAGACTATCCTTGATCGGACTTTACTGCCTTTACCTTGCATTAAACATTATTCCCTTATCATGTGTCATGTATACACTGAAAATGGCTCGATTATAATCATGTATTGTCTTTCTGCTGACTGGATCGCACGCAACAAAAGCTTTTCACTGTACCTCGGTACACGTGACATTAAACTGAGCTGAAACTGACTACTGCCTTTGAGGCACTGCATTTAACCCGTTTTAGCCCGCTACAACCTTCTTCACACCCGTTTATTGACTCTGACTGTGGCTACATCTTTTGAGCCCCTTCTCCCCTCAAAATGCTCTTCATTCTTTCATTGATGTTATTTTCCCTGGTTCCGAACAGGGATGTGTTTTACGTTTGAGCCGATAGGGAGAATTGTTGGAGATCCCAGCTGTGGCAGTCAGTGCATCCTATTGCCGCAGTGTGTTGCTGCGAAATATTGCCTCATCAGATAACATCATTCCTACGGGTTTTCTTGCAATGATAAACACTGCTGGTTTCAGGCCCATGAACCTCCAAACCTGTTCTATCCATGTACCCATCCAAATGTGTCTTAAATGTTGCGATAGTCCCAGCCTCAACTACCTCCTCCGGCAACTCGTTCCATGCACCTAACCACCCTCTGTGAGATAAAGCTATCACTCAGGATCCTATTAAACCTTTTCCCCTCTCCTTAAACCTATGCACTCTTGATTCCCCTACTCTGGGCAACAGACTCTATTCCTCTCATGATTTTGTTCATTAAATTTTGTTCAATTTACTTTCCCAATCTCATCCTGCAGGTTAACATTGTTACTCTACCTTGCTGCCTTTGAGGCACCACATTGAACCCCTTTTAGTACATGGGTTTACTACTCAGTCTGAAGAAAGGTCTCGACCTGAAACATCACCCATTCCTTCTCTCCAGAGATGCTGCCTGTCCCGCTGAGTTACTCCTGCATTTTGTGTCTATCTTCAGTGTAAACCAGCATCTGCAGTTCCTCCCTGCTCTAGATAATTTTATGTTTGTTGTTTGCCCAGTCAAGGGGATGTACAAACCTGATGATTTTTTTTCCACGTTTGACTCGATCACAGAATACAAATTGTCCAGTGCATGTATCATACATAACTCATTCCCTGTTGGGTTTGGCTGCTGTCTGTAACTCCGTCATGACTGAAATCTTCCCTTCACTTTTCCTTCTATTACACTGCCAACCAAATGTTCCCGGCACACAAGTCAAAAGCAACTCATTAATTATCAATTGTTACCTTTAAGCCTCGGTGTGAGTTGCCAATGTTGGTGGATTCCCATGGCTGGAGTCATGCTAAATGGTTATGCATGCAATCAAGACTTACTGGTTCATCCAAATGCTGCAAAAGTCAGTCTTATTCTGCTTGGGTAACTTACAACCCAATGGTATGAACATTGAATTCTCCAATTTTGGATCACTAACCTCCCTCATTGGTGACCCTCGGACTATCTTTGATCTGACTTTACCAGCTTCACCTTGCACTAAACGGTATTCCCTCATCATGTATCTGTACACTGTGAATGGCTCGATTGTAATCATGTATTGTCTTTCTGCTGACTGGTGAGCACGCAACTTCTTCCTATTCTTCTTGCGTGTGGCGTGCACAGCCTAAAGTTGTCGGACAACTTGTTCTATTTGATTTTATTTGACCGTGCGCGCCAGGTTGATTGCATTTGTGAAACAGGGCGGACCACGTGAAGGTTGCAATCATCCACCCCAACACGCAACAAAAGCTTTTCACTGTAAACAATAATAGAAAAGCTTTTCACGTGACAATAATAGAAAGATAGAAACATAGAAAAATAGGTGCAGGAGGAGACCATTCAGCCCTTTGAGCCAGCACCGCCATTCAACAATGTTGTGGCTAATTTTCTAAAATCAATACCCGTTCCTGCTTTTTCCCCATATCCCTTGATTCCAAAAGCCCTAAGAGCTAAATCTAATGCCCCTGTCCCACTTAGGAAACCTTAACGGAAACCTCTGGAGACTTTGCGCCCTACCCAAGGTTTCCGTGCGGTTCCCGGAGGTTCCAGGAGGTTTTTGTCAGTCTCCCTAATGGTCGAAAGTGGTTTCCTTTTGAAGAATCGGTAGTTTTTTAGTCGAAGCCGGTTGCGACGCTAGTTGAAGGTGGTTGCCGGAGGACAAAAACCTCGGGAACCGCACGGAAATCTTGGGTGGGGCGCAAAGTCTCCAGAGGTTTCCGTTCAGGTTTCCTAAGTGGGACAGGGGCATTACTCTCTCTCGTGAAAATATCCAGTGAACTGGCCTCCACGGCCTTCTGTGGCAGAGAATTCCACAGATTCACAACTCTCTGGGTGAAGAAGCTTTTCCACATCTCAATCTAAATCTAAACTAAACAAAAACTAATCTACAAACATTGAGGTTTTTTTTTTTTGCTGGAGTTACCAGCATCTGCGTCTCTTGTGTCTACATAATAATTTCATATGGGTTGTAGGTCTCTGGGGAAATGGCATCAAAACTTCATCACTTGCTGAAAATGCTGAAACAAAGTGAGCAGCAGTACATTCATCTTTAAAGTTTAGTTTAGTTTAGCGATTTACCAGCAATCCCCGCACACTAACACTATCCTACACACACTAGAGACGATTTACACTTATGCCAGGCCAATTAATAGACAATAGACAATAGACAATAGGTGCAGGAGTAGGCCATTCGGCCCTTCGAGCCAGCACCGCCATTCACTGTGATCATGGCTGATCATCCCCAATCAGTACCCCAACTAATTAACCTACTAACCTGTGCGGCTTTGGAGTGTGGGAGGAAACCGGAGCCCCTGGAGAAAACCCACGCTGTTACATGGAGAATGCGCAAGAACGTGCAGCCATAGTCAGGATCGAACCCGCTGCCTCAGATCATCATCATTGTGGCATCAACCCAGAGGATGGGTCTTCATCCAAAACCCTACTGTCCATCTCGCTCCAAAGATGCTGCCTGACCCACTGAGTCCTGCAGCATTTTATTCCCTGCTGCAGATTCCAGCATCCAGATTCCAGTCTCTTGTACCTCCCTGAAACTGTCAGCAGTCTCAGGATGTTAACTTATGTTTGAAACTTGTGGCGAAGATGCACCCCATGGCTTTGCTAATTTTTATTTCTGAGATAATGTGTTCATTGTGATGTAGCTTGGTAGGAGCACTGTCACCTGTAATAATTTTTTGCTAGAATGTAAAATATGGCCTCAGCACGCTGAGTAGGCCTCCACAATGTGCCATGGTAATACATTTGCCCGATTATGATCTAATCTTATAGCAATGTGTTGCCATCATGAACATAGTCAAACTCAGTCGATTACCGCAAGACTAATAGTGAGTTGTCATAGAAACATAGAAAATAGGTGCAGCAGTAGGCAATTAGGCCTTTCGAGCCTGCACCGCCATTCAATATGATCATGGCTGATCATCCAACTCAGTATCCTGTACCTGCCTTCTCTCCATACCCCCTGATCCCTCCATACTCCCTGAACTGGCCTCAACTACCTTCTGTGGCAGAGAATTCCAGAGACTCACCACTCTCTGTGTGAAAATTTTTTTTCTCATCTCAAGTCTATCAAAGACCCTCCTGTGTCGGATCAGCGAGGAAACATACTGACAACGCTAATTGTTGCTTTGGCCGCTAATGCGCGCATCCCAAAAAAATGTAATAATTTAAAAAAATATCCAAGAATAGAAAAGACTTTAGATAAAAGAATGCCACAAGGGCCACATCTAACTCCCTCTTAAATGTAGCCAATGAACTGGCCTCAACTACCTTCTGTGGCAGAGAATTCCACAGATTCACCACTCTCTGTGTGAAAAACGTTTTTCTCATCTCGGTCCTAAAAGAGTTCCCCCTTATCCTTAAAACACAGGAAGTTCCTGTGTTACACAGAAATACACAGGAACTTCCCATTGTATTATCACGAAAAGGAATTGTCTTGCCATTTACATCGTAGTTTAACAATCCCAGACTATCCCAGACATTTACAGCCAACCAGATTCCTCTGAAGTTCAAACCCACGGGTCATGAAGAGAACGTATAGACAAACGCCCGTAGTCAGGATCAAACCCGGGTCTCTGGCGCTGTCAGGCAGTAAGAGCTCCACCTCTGTCGCCCCTTGGTACAATATAAAATCCCAGTACTTCAATCGCGTGTGCAGCTGACAGAATTAGTGCATGTATTTATATTATTGCCTGCACTGATACCTGCTGCGGCCTCATTGTGTTATCATCAGGTGGTCCCCTGCTGTAATTGTACACCCTGCACCATTATGAGCTTTGCATGCTGTATTAACATGCATAACAGTTTACCGCCACCACCGCATCTTTAGCTGCACTGGGAGTGTGTTGCCATGATACGCACTGGGATCTCACTATATTTATACTCTCTGATAATGTGTTACTTCGGTGTGCCACTGCCTCAGTGTCATTGCTTACTGCAGTATTGCGTTTTCATGTGTGAGTCCACGGTATTTATTACTTCTCCTTCTTCTTCTTGCGTTCGAGGCAGCAGAAGTCTGCAGCAGGGTGATGCCCATCCGGTTTGGCATCCGCAGGAGCCCGCCCTAAAAAGGGCACAAGCTCCGGGTTGGCGCAGAACAGCGGCACTGCCGCTGTCTCTGTTTGTTGCCGTTCGCTTGACTGAGGTCAGTTGACCTCAGATCCCCCTTTATGTCCACAAAGCCCTCAATGGGCTTGCCCCCACCTACATTAAAAGTCTGCTCACCCACCACACCACCTCCAGGTCCCTCAGATCGGCCGACTTGGGGTTGCTGAACATCCCGCGGTCTAGGCATAAGCTTAGGGGCGACTGACCGCGCCTTTGCGGTTGCAGCTCCTAGACTGTGGAACAGCATCCCTCTTCCCATCAGAACTGCCCCCTCCATCCACTCCTTTAAGTCGAGACTAAAAACTCATCTCTACTCCCAAGCCTTTCTTGACGTCCTCTGAGCGAGGGCTATATGTATGTAGTGATGTTTGTATTTAATCTATGAACCACTGTTGTTTGTTATACTATTCTTATACCAATGTAAAGCACTTTGGCCAACGAGAGTTGTTTTTTAAATGTGCTATAGAAATAAAAGTGACTTGACTTGACTTGACAGGGCTCACCACGGGGAGGTCCGACAACAGGGGCCCCGTATTAATGACTATTCATCAGCATCTCCATCTTCAACTCTGAAGAGCCACCATCCACTTCCAGTCTCACCAGGTTTACCCTCAGTAATACCCTCTGTGATATCATAGTGCACCGAGTCAGCTCGTTCTTCCTACCTCGTATGTCACGGCAGCGTAGCGGTAGAGTTGCTGCCATACAGCAGAATGCAGCGCCGGAGACCCGGGTTCGATCCCGACTACGGGCGCTGTCTGTACGGAGTTTGTACCTTCTCCCCGTGACCTGCGTGGGTTTTCTCCGGGTGCTCCGGTTTCTTCCCACACGCGCAGGATTGTAGGTTAGAATAATTGTAAATTGTCCAGTGTGTGTGTGTGTAGGATTGCAATAAGGTGCGGGGATCTCCGATCAGCGTGGTCCCAGTGGGCCGAAGGTCCTGTTTCCGCGCTGTCTCTCTAAGCTAAGCTAAGTATCGTCCAGAGTTGCAATTTATGCCCTCTCTGTATTGAATGATTGCAGAGCAGTGCAGCACAAGAACAGCCGAACACCTCCGCTCGGTCCGCAATAACCAACCTGACCTCCCGGTTGCTCAGCACTTCAACTCCCCCTCCCATTCCGTATCCGACCTCTCTGTCCTGGGACTCCTCCACGGCCAGAGTGAGCAACACCGCAAATTGGAGGAACAGCACCTCATATTCCGCTTGGGCAGTCTGCACCCTAGTGGCATAAACATTGAATTCTCCCAATTCTGTTAGCCCTTGCTATCTCCTCCCCTTCCTACCTCTCCCTCAGCCCTCGGGCTTCTCCTCCACCTTTTTCCTTTCTTCTCCCCGCACCCCCCCCCCCCCCCCACCCCTCCATCAGTCTGCAGAAGGGTTTCGGCCCGAAACGTTGCCTATTTCTTTCGCTCCATAGATGCTGCTGCACCCGCTGAGTTTCTCCAGCACTTTTGTCTACCAGCACAAGAACAGGCCCTTCGGCCCACAATGTCAGTGCTACACACTTTCAGCTACACACACACACACTGCACATAATCCATATCCCTCCACTCCCCGTATATCCCTACACCTATTCAAAAGTCCCATAAATACCACTATCGTATCTTATGGGAAGGTGTTGCTCTGAGGCAACTTTGAATTTCGATAATTCTGTGATAAAATGTTACTGCGATATTCTGTGTAGTCTGAGTATCTTTACCTGCTCCATGGATCAGTTGTGTAGGAAGGAACTGCAGATGCTGGTTTACACTGAAGACACAAAATGCTGGAGTAACTCAGCGGGACCGCCAACATCCCTGGAGAGAAGGAATGGGTGACGTTTCGGCTCGAGACTGAAGAAGGCTCTGAAGGAGGCTCACAACCTGAAACGTCACCCATTCCTTCTCTCCAGAGATGCTGCCTGTCCCGCTGAATGACTCCAGCATCTTGTGTCTACCTTCCATGAATCAGTTGCCTTGTCAGGTCAGTATTTCGAGTGAGCTCTGTGGCACAAGTGCAACACATCACAGAGAACAGAGGCGGCAGGGTACAGTATTGAGGGTGCTCGTTTATTACAGTATCGGGGGTAGTAAGCGTAGACTCTGAAGAAGGGTTCCGACCCAAAACGTCACCTATTCCTTTTCTCCAGATAGGAGATCTGCCTGACCCGCTGAGTTACTCCTGCATTTTGTGTCCATCAAAGCTGGAGAAAGTGGTGGGTATTGCCTTTCCATCACAGATAATGACCTCCTGAAAGGATTAACAGCAAGAGGGGTCTCAAGAAGGCAACCAATATCATCAAAGACCTTGGGTATGCAAGCAAATAATTTCACTGTGACTTGTCACATGTAACAAATCCTCTACTAGGACTAATATTTTCATCTTGTTCTATCTACATTAGATCAGCCTTACAGCTGATTATTCTATTCCCTTTACCCTGATGTGCTTGGCATTTCCCTTCAAAATACATGAAAGTCATTGACAATTAAACCACTCTCAATGTAAATTATCCATATTTTCTTATTGATAACGTTGCTTCCTCTACCCACGGCTCATCTTGGTGGGAGCTCATGCAACGGCAACTTCTCCCGCTGGAATCGCGGGGTTAAAGGACTCGGAGTGGGGCCTAACATCGCCCCGCGCTGCTTAACGGCCGCGGGACTTACTATCGCCCGCCGGGGGCTTTAACATCGGGAGCCCCAGACGCTGCAGTTGGACTGCTGGACCGCGGGAGATGAACAAAGGGAAGAGATAAGCCTTTTGCCTTCCATCACAGTGAGGGGGTGTTGGAGATTCACTGTGATGGATGTTTGTGTAAACTGCGTTAAGTGTGGGTCTGGGTTTTTTTTTGTAATGTTAAGACTGTAGAAATGCAATTTTCGTTCAAACCAAGCTGTTTGAATGACAATAAAAGGCATTCTATTCTATTCTATCATCCCAACAAAAAGTGCTGGAGTAACTCAGTGGGTCAGGCAGCATCTGTAGAGGGAGAGGATAGGCGATACTTTGGATCTTGGACCTTTCTTCAGATGCCATAAACTTTGGTGTTTCACTCAATATTGTAGCGTCTGCATTTCCTTGCTTCTCCCGGTGTCGCCATAGTGTACAGTCACACCTTTGCACTTTTAAGTTTTAGTTCTGGAGATGCAGCACTTCAGCCATAGCCTCAGAATTAAAGAATGTTCCTTCAGGAATGAAATGAGGAGGAATTTCTCTCGGCAGAGGGCGGTGAATCCATGGGATTCGTTGCCACAGAAGGCTGTGGAGGCCAAGTCAATTGATATTTTTAAGGCAGAGACAGATAGATTTATTTATTTTTCCCCCACTTTAGTCTTTATTGCTTTTATGCATACACAAATAAAATACAAATATAACAAAACATACAACAATGCGGTGAAACGTACAACAGTGTAGCGGGGGGTTCAGTTTACCATTAATGATGCAGTATACAGAACTATTTTCTTATTAAAACATTTTCCAATAACTTACATTATTGTCAATAAAATTATACAGTGTTGATGTCTTTATTTCAATACCTAATCCATTTTCCCCATTTTCTGTTAAACTCCTCTTCTTTCACTCTTAGAGAATATGTCATTTTCTCCATGACAAATATTTCCTGTACTATGTCAAAGTTACAGAGATTCCTTTGATCTTCTCCCCCCCCCCACTCTCAGCGGTTCCCACCAAAGATCCTATAGTATCTTTGGTTCCCACTTCCCTCCAGGTCCACCTTTGTTCTTCCCCTTCCCCCCCTCCCCCCCCTCGCCCCTCCCTCAGGGCTGTCCCCCCACGCCAGGTTCTCCTTTGTTCTCCCGGCAGCGTTGCCTCCGTCGACCCTGGCTCCGTTGGACGTGGCCTCCGTCGACCCAGGCTCATAGATAAGGTGGACGGTGAGAACCTTTTTCCCAGGGCGGAAATGCCAGCCCAGGTGAGGGTGGCTTTAAGGCGAGAGGGGTAAAGTTGGAAGGAGGTATGCAGGTTAAGAATAAGGAGTAAGCCATTTAGGGGTGAGACGAGGAGACACTTTTTTTCTCACAGAGAGTGGTGAGTCTGTGGAATTCTCTGCCTCAGAGGGCGGTGGAGGCCGGTTCTCTGGATACTTTCAAGAGAGAGCTAGATAGGGCTCTTAAAGATAGCGGAGTCAGGGGAGATGGGGAGAAGGCAGGAACGGGGTACCGATTGGGGATGATCAGCCATGATCACATTGAATGGCGGCGCTGGCTCGAAGGGCCGAATGGCCTACTCCCGCACCTATTGTCGATTGTCTATTGTAACCATTGCCTAAGTCTGGGTGTGTCCGCTCGCTGCAAGCCAGTTTCTTGTACTGGCCTTTCTGCCAGCTGGGAGTAGGATTTTAACCAAGTAATGATCTTCCTTCAGCACCAGATTCTTGATTAGAACAGGTGTCGGGGGTTATGGGGAGAAGGCAGTAGAATGGGATTAAGAAGTAAAGATTAGATCAGCCATGATTGAAATTTGGAGTAGACTTGATGGGTCAAATGGCCTAATTCCTCTCCTGTCACTTATGTATTTATGAACGCATTCTTCAGGCTGTGTTACTTTCCAACTTCTAATTGTTGCTAATGTTTCAGCAGCAGTGAGTTAAGGTCAACGATTCTTCAACTACTTTGTGACAAACAGACCTAATTTTTAAGTAGGCCAGCCACACATCATCGCCGTTAAAGTGTGGCACTGGGGCTAGCTATAAAAAAGTCGGCTAAAATTAACCAAGAATATATTAATGTCATTCAACACAGCAGTAGAAAATAATTGGCAGAGTTAAGTCCATGCATTTCTTCACAGACCATTCTTGAAAGAAGTTTAGTTTAGTTCATTATAGTTTAGACACACAGTGAGGATACAACTGTTGCTTTACCTCCCCCCTCGACTCCATCCAAGGACCCAAGCAGTCGTTCCAGATGCAACAGAGGTTCACCTGCACCTCCTCCAACCTCATCTATTGCATCCGCTGCTCCGGATGTCAGCTGATCTACATCGGTGAGACCAAGCGTAGGCTTGGCGATCGTTTCGCCGAACACCTCCGCTCGGTCCGCATTGACCAACCTGATCTCCCGGTGGCTCAGCACTTCAACTCCCCCTCCCATTCCGAATCCGACCTTTCTGTCCTGGGCCTCCTCCACGGCCAGAGTGGCAACCACTGTAAACAGGAGGAGCGGCACCTCATATTCCGCTTGGGCAGTCTGCACCCCAGCGGCATGAACATTGACTTCTCCAATTTCCGGTAGCTCTTGCTGTCTCCTCCCCTTCTCAGCTCTCCCGCAGCCCTCTGGCTCCTCTTCTTCCTATCTTCTTCCTCCCCCCCCCCCCCCCCCCCCCCCCCCCCCCCCCCCACCCTGCATCACCCCCAAACGTCGCCTATCTCCTTCGCGCCATAGATGCTGCCGCACCCGCTGAGTTTCTCCAGCATTTTTGTCTACCTAGGATGCAACTCAGTCCACTGAGTCCACACCGACCAGCGATCCCCGCACACTAACACTATCCTACACACACTCAAGATAATTAACAATTATACCAAACTAATTAACCTACACACCTGCACGTCTTTGGAGTGAGGGAGGAAACGGAAGATCTCGGTGAAAGCCCACACAGGTCACGGGGAGAACGTACAAACTCCGTACAGGCAGCGCCCGTAGTCGGGATCGAACCCGGGTCTCCGGCGCCGTGAGGCTGCAACTCTACCGCCGCGCTATTGTGCCACCCGAACAAAAGAAATTCCAAATAAAAGAAGGTGTTCTGTGGGAAGCATCAGCCATCGATTACAGGACTCAGTGTACTGAAAAGTGAGAGTCAAGGGCGTTATTGGGCGTTATTTGCCCGACATCATTTACGCGCCACGCGCGCGTATGGTGAGACGTGGTGGCGTAAGCAGTAACGGGCGGTCGCGCGCGGCACCCCAGGATTTTGGGATTCACAAAATCTTCGCTCGCCACCTGCGTGACGTGTAAATGACGCCCGCGTAGGACAGGCCCTTTAAGGCAAGGGAAGAGATGGTGGTGAGATACCCATGTCAATGGACAAGGGGAATTGCAACAGAGAAATCCATGATCATCAGTCCTGGGATGGCAGGCACTGTTAATATGGCAGTTAACACATGGAATGGACTTTGCACTTTGGACTGTTTGTGTTTTCTGTTTTTTTTTTCAGTTTTAGTTTTTAGTTTTAGTGATACAGCGCAGAAACAGGCCCTTCGACACACCGGGTCCGCACCGACCAGTGATCACCGCACATTAACACTATCCTGCGCACGCTACAGACAATTTATACTCATACAAAGCCAATGTATATCTACAAACGTCCTTGGAGTATGGGAGGAAACCGAAGATCTCTGAGAAAACCCACGCAGGTCATGGGGAGAATGTACAAACTCCGTACAGACCCGTAGTCAGGATCGAACTTTTCCTTCCTTTGTGTTTTGTTAAACGGCACCAAAATTGTGGCGTTTAACATAACCTAAAGAATTTCATACGTGACAGTAAAGAACCATCGAAACATTAACCCATTGAAGTCTTGTCCTTTAATCTCTGCGTGTTGTTCCCTCCAATCTTACGAAGCAAATATTGTGGTGGGAGATTTAATCCTGTCCTGTAACATACAATCCGAATGTGTAACAATTTTCCCTAGAGTGGAGACACAAGAAACTGCAGGTGCTGGAATCCTGAGCAAAAAAAACCAAAGTACTGGAGGAACTCAGCGGGTCGGCTGTGATTGAGGCAGTGCAGCGTAGGTTCACGAGATTGATCCCTGGGATGGCGGGACTGTCATATGAGGAAAGATTGAAAAGACTAGGCTTGTATTCACTGGAGTTTAGAAGGATGAGGGGGAATCTCGTAGAAGCATATAAAATTATAAAAGGACTGGACAAGCTAGATGCAGGAAAAATGTTCCCAATGTTGGGCGAGTCCAGAACCAGGGGCCACAGTCTTTGAATAAAGGGGAGGTCATTTAAGACTGAGGTGAGAAAACATTTTCTCACCGAGAGTTGTGAATTTATGGAATTCCCTGTTGCAGAGGGCAGTGGAGGGATGGATTTAAGAGAGAGTTAGAGCTCTAGGGGCTAGTGGAGTCAAGGGATATGGGGAGAAGGCAGGCACGGGTTATTGATAGGGGATGATCAGCCATGATCACAATGAATGGCGGTGCTGGCTCGAAGGGCCGAATGGCCTCCTCCTCCACCTATTTTCTATGTTTCTATGTCGGGCAGCATCTGTGGAGGGGAAGTGACAGACGTTTTGGGTCAGAATTAAGAAGGGTCCAGACCCGAAACGTCACCTGTTCATTCCCGCTACAGATGCTGCCTGAACTGAGTTTAGTTTATTGCCACGTGTGTCGAGGTACAGTGAAAAGCTTTTGTCGGGTGTTAACCAGTCGGCGGAAAGACCATGCACGATCACGATGTTCCTTCATTACTTTGTCCTTTTCCCAACCTTCCCAAAAGTCTTGAATTTTAATGCCTTTCCATTAAGCCTTCTGCTGTGGTTGGGTGGGTAAAGCAAGACGTGACGTCAGTTGGGTGACTCTCTCGATTCCTTTCACTCTGTTTGGGGGATGTTTGCTTCGTGTGCTCAGGGAGCTGGTGAGTCTAGGTGGGGACAACCTCTCCTGAGGATGGGGCGTGCACTGCTGAGTGACCAGGCTGGTTCCTCCAGCATTCGACAGATTCTGGATAGAGGGGACCTTGGACCTGTCCCACTGTACAAGGCAATTGAAGAGTTTTCCCGAGTTTTCCCCTGATTCAAACTCAGAGAATGTATGTAGCGGGTCCGTAGGACAATAGACAATAGACAATAGGTGCAGGAGTAGGCCATTCGGCCCTTCGAGCCAGCACTGCCATTCAATGTGATCATGGCTGATCATCCCCAATCAGTACCCCGTTCCTGCCTTCTCCCCATATCCCCTGACTCCCCTATTTTTAAGAGCCCTATCTAGCGCTCTCTTGAAAGCATCCAGAGAACCGGCCTCCACCTAAATGGCTTACTCCTTATTCTTAAATAGGAGTCCGTGGATGTCTTGTAGCGGCTCGTAATGCTAACGGTAGGTGGTACTCGGGAAATTCGGTAAACTGGTGACGTTTTTTCAACACTGCGAAAAATGCGCACGAGTAACAAAATACTCGTGATGAAAAAAATTGTCGCTTTTTACTCGTAGGAGCCGCTACGAGACATCCACGAACTCCTACGGACCCGCTACGGACATTCTCCAAGTTTGAATCGACGAGAACTCGGGAGAACCCTTGAATTACCTCGTACAGTGGGACAGGCCCTTTAGTGTCGCATCTTCAGGCTTTGTGAGAGGCGTGGAGATCTGAGGCAGTCCAGGGATACAGCCGTAGATCGCTGGGCTACAACCTTTTGTGGCAAACAGGAGTGGTCATGGATGTTGAGTCTGGTGCTGCGTACACAGTGCGTGACCTCCTTAAGGCATTGCCAATGTTTGAGGATGATTAAAGCAGGTGGAAGATAAACATTGTTAATATTTTGCACCTCCTTCCCACAGATCGACAGAAGCCCGAGGAGGCGAGGTTTGCAGAGAACACTGAGGTGGTGCTTCACCCAGGAGGAGAGCGTGGGAGGACCGGGAGAAGCAGGATGGTGGGGCAGTGTGCTCTTGGAGGGGCAGGGAGCGGGCAAGCCGAGCCCAGTCCTCTCTGCTAGACCATGCTGTATATCGAGAGTGCTGACACTGGGGGAAAGGCTTCTGTGTAATGAACATCACCCAGCCTCAACAGAGCCCCCTGTCCATCCCACTCAGCCCTTCTGGCACTGCCGGGAATAGGCAGACCTTCCTCCCACTGGCACCCAGCCAAGGCCAGGTTAATGGCCTTTGCAGTTCAGGTCCGTCCTGTCAGAGGGTGGTGAATCTGTGGAATTCATTGCAACAGGCGGTGGTTGAGGCCAAGCCCTTGGGTATTTTAATGTGCAGAGAGCACCCGTAGTCAGGATGGAACCCGGGCCTCTGGTGCTATAAGGCAGCAACTCTCCCGCTGCCGCCAACATGCTGCCCATTTACTCCTGATGCCCGTCGCTCCGGCACTTTGTGTTTGGCTCAAGTTTCCAGGATCTGCAGTTCCTAGTGTCACCGAGGCGAAGGCATTTCTGTGACAGTGGCAACATTGTTGGGGTCCATTTTGGTCTGCTGGGGGAATGGGAGTGGAGGATAGGACAGGAGGGGCGACAGGAGAGGTAGCTTGACCAGCAAGCCCACTCCACCTCTGTAGTAATGAGGTACTGAACCTAGGCAACCTTCCCCTGGTTCTCCTCGAGATCCTTCACACTGGCACCCTACTTGTTCATTGAAAGCACGCAGGTCTGGTGTAGACACAGAGGTGGACACACTTCGTAAGGACTAAAGCTGCCGTTGTACCTTCCACCACCTCAAACACCCATAAATCATGAACCCGAGAGCAGTGCTGAACTACTATCTACCTCTTTGGTGACCCTCGGACTATCCTTGATCAGACTTTGCTGGCTCTACCATGCATTAAACATTATTCCCTTGTCATGGTATCTATACATTAGACAATGGACAATAGGTGCAGGAGTAGGCCATTTGGCCCTTCGAGCCAGCACCGCCATTCAATGTGATCATGGTCAATGTCACATTGTAAACGGCTCGATTGTAATCATGTATTGTCTTTCTGCTGACTGGTTAGCGCGCAACACAAGGCTTTTCACTGTACCTCGGTGCACGTGACAATAAACTGAACTGAAACTGAAAATAGTCAACGAGCCCAAAATCAGTTTCTAATGACCACCTCCATCCTGAGGCATGTCCAGGGTCCACTATTTACAGTCCACACGTTCCATTATTTGATTTGTACGGTCTGCTATCAGTCTCTACTGAGGGACTTTATCAAATACCTTTTGGAAGACAATAAATAACATCCGCAGACAAATCCCTTTTCACTGTTGTAATTATCTCATCAGAAAATTCAATCAGGTTGGTCAGGCCTGACTGCTCCTTACAAATTCACTGCCGTGCCCTGGTCTGCTGGGTTAGGGTTCACTCATAGCTATGAGGCTCGTACACATCCAGCAGAGGCAGTTAGGATAACTGATCATAATTCTCCGAATGCCCCCTCTCATCTTTGCTCATTAGCAGTTTGTCATGTGCGATTTTTCAGTCCAGATAAATGGCTCCTGAATCCAAGAAGCTTTGGAGGATAATGCTTAGGGTCTCTGCACTGTTCTCATTGGCTTTCAATCCCTTTCGATCCTGGGGTTGGAAGTCTCAGTGGACTTGTTGCTCTTTAAAATGACCCTTTTCATTGGCGCTGAAATTTACGGGAACCTTATGCCCCTGTCCGACTTAGGAAACCGGAACGGAAACCCCTGGAGACTTTGCGCCCCACCCAAGCTTTCCGTGCGGTTCCCGGAGGTTTTTGTCAGTCTCCCTAATGGTCGAAAGTGGTTTCCCCTTCTTCTATGTTCCGGCGATTATTTCAAAAAATTCAAAACCGGCCGCGACTAAAAATAGGTTGCCGTTTTAAAAATCGGTAATTTTTTAGTCGAAGCCGGTTGCGATGCTAGTTGAAGGTGGTTGCCGGAGGTTGCAGGTAGTGGAAGGTAAGACCTTTTTTTCACCCAGTTTTATTCCACCAAGGAGGTCTTACCTTCCACTACCTGCAACCTCCGGCAACCACCTTCAACTAGCATCGCAACTGGCTTCGACTAAAAAATTAACGATTTTTAAAACGGCAACCTATTTTTAGTCTCGGCCGGTTTTGAATTTTTTAAAATAATCTCCGGGAACCTTGGGTGGGGCGCAAAGTCTCCAGAGGTTTCCGTTCAGGTTTCCTAAGTGGGACAGGGGCATTGGCGACCTAAGGCACCGTTCAAGGACTGCACCAAGGCCCACCGCCAGTGAGCAGGCCGGGCTCCAACAGAAGTGGAAACACGTGCCAGTGGCAGGACTGGTTGGCCTGCAACCACTAGGAAGACAATCGCCAAAGCCGGCTCGTTAGTGCCAGAAACTGGTGTAACTCAGTGGGACAGGCAGCATCTCTGGAGAGAAGGAATGGGTGACGTTTTGGGTCGAGACCCGTCGTTACTGCCAGAGACAGGAGGAAGGCTATAGCCCTAAATCCCTCACCACCCCCCCCCCCCACTCTTTCCCCCCCCCCCCCCCCCCCCCCCCACAATGCAGCCTTCATGTGTCCCCACTGCTCCAGCATGTATGGCTCATGCATCAGACTCATCAACCACACTCGATCACATTAGACATTAGACTGCGCAACCATGCTATCTTCATGTACAACAGGCCTCAACCATAGAAACATAGAAAAATGGTTGCAGGAGTAGGCCATTCGGCCCTTCGAGCCAGCACCACCTTTCAATATGATCATGGCTGATCATCCAAAATCACCAGCCCGTTCCTGCCTTCTCCCCATATCCCTTGATTCCATTAGCCCTAAGAGCTAAATCTAACTCTTTTGAAAACATCCAGTGAATTGGCCTCCGCTGCCTTGCTGTGAATATAAGCCTAATCGATCCATTCTTCCATCATATGTCAGTCCAGCCATCCCGGGAATTAACCTGGTGAACCTACGCCGCACTCCCTCAATAGCAAGAATGTCCTTCCACAAATTGAGGACCAAAACTAATAACATTTGGAAGCCATTTGAACAGGTACGTGGATAGATGGAGGGTTATGGGGAGAAGGCAGGAGAATGGGGTTAGGAGCGAGAGATAGATCAGCCATGATTGAATGGCGGAGTAGACTTGATGGGCCGAATGGTCTAATCTGCTCCTATCACTTATGAAGTTATGACCTTAATACCTTCCATGTCAAAGTAATCCCCTACCTAGTACATTACCCTGATATTCAATGTATCCATCACCGGCACACCCTAACTACTGTGTACCATCCTTAATCTGAAATGTAGTTACTGTATAAAAGCTGCAGTTGCTGTATAAAAGCTAAAAATGATTTTTTTTTTTTAAATAGCAGAGTCAGGGGATATGGGGAGAAGGCAGGAAATGGGCACAGATTGGGGACGATCAGCCATGATCACATTGAATGGCGGTGCTGGCTCGAAGGGCCGAATGGCCTACTCCTGCACCTATTGTCTATTGTCTATTGCTAACTCTTGTTTCTCTCTCCGCAGATGCCGCCTGCCTTGTGGAGTGTTTCCAGCACCTCTTGCTTCTTATTTCAGATTTACTGCACCATCAACACCCCCCATGGAATGGATGCAATTGCTGGTGTTAGTTGAATAAGCTAATGGCTGGCGGAGGTTTGGCTGTACAGGTCTCCATTCTCTCCAGTTACTGTGGGAGTGAGACTTCACTTGCTGAATCAGCGGTGGTGTTTGTGCCACAATAATGCTGGGTAACTGGAACCATGGTCACACTAACACCCTTGACCCGAGTGGCTCACTCCTGCCACCACTAGGCACCCTCGGTTCGTGCTAAAACCTATTGTGTTGAACTGTGCTCTCTCAGGATGTGCAAACTGACCCATCCATCTACAGGTGGATGTGAAATCTAAAAAACTTGGGGCATGGATCTAAAACATATGGACCAATCTGTCACATGCTCTAGTAGAGAGGTAACCAATGTGTGTAAATAATCTGCAAATGCACTCATTAAAACGGAAGCAATAGTTGTGTGGTAATCTGAGGTTGTACCAATCTTATACTTTGTATTCATACCAATATAACGTTCGAACGTGGCAACTAATGTTTCAGAGTCTGAGGGTGTAACAATGTGGATGAAGAGATCTGAGTGCATTAGTCTGATCGTACAAAACGTGGAATCTGGAGCAGTTACAATAAGTGTTATGATCTGGGAGGTTGCTAGTATATATGTATAGGTACATGTGTATGTGTACAATAATAGGATCTAGCAGTAATAATTTGAGCAAAACAGCCTGAGAGTGCATCAGTGCGAGTATGTAAAGCCCCTGTCCCACTTAGGAGACCTAAACAGCAACCTCTGGTGACCTTGCCCGCCACCCAAGGTTTCCATGAGGTCATCGGAGGTTTTGGTCACTCTCCCTAATGGTCGAAAGTGGTTTCCGCAGTGGTCGAGGCTTCATCTAGGTTGCTGCTATTTTTTCATCATGATTAAAACCGGCCTCGACTAAAAATAGGTTGCCGTTTTAAAAATCGATAATTTTTTAGTCGCAGGTCTAGTCGAAGCCGGCTTTCTTCATAGTCGAGGAAGGTTTTCAACGTATGCGTGGGAGGTGGTAGGAGGTTGCCGGTCACCTCAACCGTGAATTTTTTTTGGGTGGCGGACAAGGTCACCAGAGGTTGCTGTTTAGGTCTCCTAAGTGGGACAGGGGCTTTAGAGAGACAATGCATCAACAGACTGCGAGTGCACTAGTGTGAGTGTGTAAGAGAGGCAATGCATCAATTTGAAGTGCACCAATATGAGAAACTGCAATATTTCAGTCTGGTTGCAATAACTCAAATGTAATCATCTCGACATTCTAAGAGCAAACAAACGAGAGTGCAATAATCAGCGGTGAAATTCTGTTGTACCAGTGAGAGCACAGAATATGAGTTCGGCAAACTGAAAATGGGCCAGTTCCGAGAATCTAATCATTACCAGTCAAACAACAGCTATTTTGCACACAAATGAATGCAAAATCTAAAACGCTCTCAATGAAAGTACATCAGCGTTAATGTGTAGCAAACTGAGCCACACAAATGAGCATCATCTAGCCTTGTGATCAGGAAGTGTTCCAATAATGGTTGACTTCTCTCGTGCTTGGTGTAACTGTTCAATAAGGGCAGCCAGCAACTTGTCAATGTATCAATGTCAAGGGCCAAACGTGTTTTGTTGTCACGAAACAAAACGAAACAGACCTAAAGGAACGAGGTAATTTGAGTGTAACCATGTGGGAATTTGCCTTTGAGGGTAAGCCGATGTCGGAGTGCACAGTCTAAACCTGCACCAGAAGGTCCGTTACAGCGAGACGACATATTTACCAAGAGTGTGCGGTTGCCACAGTCCTTGGGCAATGGTTTGCGAGAGCACATCGGTGCACTGAGCGGAGAGTGTCCAACGTGTGATTGCTGCAATCTGGGCACACGCCATGAAGAGAGTACTCGGGCTAAGCGAGTGGCATTCCACAAAGGCGCCATTCTGACTGCTCACCATCTTAACAGTGCAACGGTTTGACTGTGTACAAGTGAGAATACACTGATCTGAATACTTCAATTTAGGAGCACTCCAATGGGATTATCTAAACCAGATAGTGTACAGGGTAGACAAAAGTGCTGGAGAAACTCAGCGGGTGCAGCAGCATCTATGGAGTGAAGGAAATAGGCAACGTTTGGGCTGAAACCCTTCTTCAGACTGATGTGGGGGGGGGAGGGGATTGTGGATTTTGGGGAGAAGGTAAAATCGGGCCGTGCGGGGCAGGGAGCCGGCGCCCCCGAGCTTCTTGCCTATTCCCTTTGCTCCATAGATGCTGCTGCACCCGCTGAGTTTCTCCAGCACTTTTGTCTACTTTCGATTTTCCAGCATCTGCAGTTCCTTCTTAAACACAGATAGTGTACAGTTGAGTCTGGGGGAACCCGAACTTAGACACGTGTCTGAAAAAACTGTACCAATCTGGCACACACTGTCGCAGTCTGAGAGGTAACTGTTATGTTTGAAACACTAGGACTGCAACAATCTGAGATTGTACCAATTTTATAATTCAAATTTATACTAATATAAAGTACCAATATGGTAATTAATATTTCAGAACAGGCCCTTGTGAATGAAGCAATGCAAGAACGTGTGGGTTTTCGCACCCTGACTCTGCACCAGTTGCGAGTGATCCAATGTACACGTAGTGTGAGATAAACACGAAATGCCGGAGTAACTCAGCGGGACAGGCGGCATCTCTGGAGAGAAGGAACGGGTGACGTTTAGGGTCTGAAGAAGGGTCTCGACCCGAAACGCCACCCATTCCTTCTCTCCAGAGATGCTGTCTGTCCCGCTGAGCTACTCCAGCTTTTTGTGTCAGTCTTCGGTGTAAACCAGCGTCTGCAGTTCCTTCCTACAGATGTCAGCGTGAGAGCTCGCCATTCCAATCCCGAAGTATACCCACAAGGGTGTACAGTGTTGTCGGCACTTTATGAAGAATAGGAACTGTGAAACATGAGGGGAAAGTGCACCGTTCTCATTCTAGCACAGTTTGTGAATGTGTCTGAGCGTTTATCATCGTGACTGTATTCATCTGGTAATGCGATGGTGTTCTTGGATGTAAATGAGAAGTGCCAGCCTATTGGCACACGGCTCTGAGAATGGGCCAGTCTGAGAGTGTGCCAATCTGTGTGTACCAGTGGGAGTGCAACAGACTGAGGGGCTGACAATGTGTGTGACAATGTATAAGGGGAACCAGATGGAGAACACGAAAATACAAGAGTTTAATAATTGGAAAGTGATCCGTTGAGGTTGTACATACACTGTCTATGTCCCAACCAAAGCGCACTGGCCAAGAATGTTCACCTCACACAGTGTAACCGTTAACTATTGCAAAGGATAGTGGAAGTGGAAGTGTAACGTAAAACGTGTCAGTGAAGCTGAAATAATCTTCCGTTCAGTTTATTGTCACGTGTACCGAGGTACAGTGAAAAGCTTCTTGTTGCGTGCTAACCAGTCAGCGGAAAGACAAAACATGATTACAATCGAGCCATTTACAGCAAAGACCCTACAGCGAGCAAGATAGACCACTCGACGAAAAAGACCTAGTACGGTCATGGGCAGATTCATGGGTAATTTTCGGCCCCATTTCCGTAACCGGCTTCCGTCTCCGCACCAAAGATCCCGTAGGATACTAGTGCGGACACGGAAGCCGGTTACGGAAACATCCACGTAAAAATAAAAGTTGTTTGGTAGAAATCTGTCTCCTCATTTTCAGAATTTTAATTTATTAACACAAACTGTTCCCCTGCAGCATTGATTACACTGCGAGTCGGGTCCAGGTCGGGTTACTGAAATGGATGAAAAAAAGGCCCATGTTCCGCTCCGTTGCGTACTACACGTCAGCCCATTGCATTTAGCAGGAGTGGTCTATCTTGCTCTGGTATAGGATCTTTGATGTACAGATACTTGATACGGAAGTAACGTTTAGTGCGAGGTAATGTCAGTAAAGAAGGATTTTGACCGGAAACGTCACCCTGTTCCTTCTCTCCAGAGATGCTTCCTGTCCCGCTGAGTTACTCCAGCGTTTTACTCTATAGTCCTATCAACGATAGTCCGAGGGTATCATAGCTAAAGTAAGAAATGGTGCAGTAGTCTTATGCCTCTGTCCCACTTAGGAAACCTGAACGGAAACCACTGGAGACTTTGCGCCCCACCCAAGGTTTCCGTGCGGTTCCCGGTTCCCGGAGGTTTTTGTCAGTTTCGACCATTAGGGAGACTGACAAAAACCTCCGGGAACCGCACGGAAACCTTGGGTGGGGCGCACAGTCTCCAGAGGCTTCCGTTCAGGATTCTTAAGTGGTACAGGGACATTAATTGACAAACCAGAATTATTTGTTAGAATATATTCTCCATTTATTGAATTCTTAAAAAAGTGAGTTGGTTTAACACAAAATCAGGGTTGAAACTTGAGTTTAGGATTGGATGAATAATTTTACTTAACATCTCCCGGATCTATCTCCACAATCTTGTTATTTGTAATTTCTTTTTTCGTGTTCTTCTTCTCTCTATTAGTTTATAGTTTCTCTTATTTTTTTCCCTCCCTATCTTTATTCTTTAAAAAAAATCTTTAAAAAAATGAAGCTATGTTTCTAAATCTGTAATTAAATTGTCGCTTACTACTATTTGTATACATGCTTCTAATTAAAAAAAATGTTTTTAAAAGAAATGATACAGTAGGAGTAGAGGTTTAGAAGCGTAGAGCGATTGTAATGTGATTGTAGATTGCTTCAGTCGCTAGCAAGCAAATAGTCACCCGGGTTTGGCGTCAGTGTTAACCATTGAGAGGGTGAGAAATTGTGACAAGTCATGCTGCTGATTTAATAGCAAGTCTATTGGATCAGTGGGATTATACTGACTTAGAAGTAAGAAGCGGGGAGAGAACCTGTGAGCGTAATATTGTAGCAAAGCTTCAGTAGTCAACTTCAGTCTGAGTATATCAATAAGCAATGCAGCTGGGACATAACTTGAGTGATGTAAATAATCTGATACGGGTGGCGTGGTGGCGCGGCGGTAGAGTTGCTGCCTCACAGCCGACCTGGGTTCGATCCTGACTACGGGTGCCGTCTGTACGGAGTTTGTACGTTCTCCCTGTGACCGCGTGGGTTTTCCCCGGGTGCTCAGGGTTCCTCCCACACTCCAAAGACGTACAGGTTTGTAGATGGAGTAGACATTTTTTAGACGTCCATGGTAAAGATGAGAGGATGGGGGCCTGGAGAATGGAATGCACGGAGCCGACGGAGAGTGTCTGAGGTGTCTTGAACATAGGTGGGAAGGGATTTAACAAAGGGGGATAGGATGACGTCAAGGTATGTGGAAATGTGTTCGGTGGGGCACGAACAGGCAGGAGTTTGAAGAAGGGTCTCGACCCGAAACGTAAGAGTCTGAAGAAGGGTCTCGACCCGAAACGTCGCCTATCTCCTTCGCTCCTTAGATGCTGCTGCACCCGCTGAGTTTCTCCAGCTTTTTGTGTACCCCAGGTTTGTGGATGAATTGGCTTTGGTAAAAATTGGAAATTGTTCTCATTGTGTGTAGGATAGTGCTAGTGGACAGGGATCGGTGGGCGGGCCGGACTCAGTGGGCCGAAGGGACTGTTTCCGCGCTGTATCTCTAAACTGATACACGTTCACCAGACTGATACAGACTAAACAGACGGATACAGACACCAGACTAAACTGATACAGAGAAGGTTCACCAGACTGATTCCTGGGATGGCAGGACTTCCATATGAAGAAAGACTGGATAGACTCGGCTTGTACTCACTGGAATTTAGAAGATTGAGGGCGGATCTTATAGAGACTTACAAATTTCTTAAGGGGTTGGACAGGCTAGATGCAGGAAGATTGTTCCCGATGTTGGGGAAGTCCAGAACAAAGGGTTACAGTTTAAGGATAAGGGGGAAGTCTTTTAGGACCGAGATGAGAAAAACATTTTTCTCACAGAGAGTGGTGAATCTGTGGAATTCTGTGCCACAGAAGGTAGTTGAGGCCTGTTCATTGGCTATATTTAAGAGGGAGTTAGATGTGGCCCTTGTGGCTAAAGGGATCAGGGGGTATGGAGAGAAGGCAGGTACAGGATACTGAGTTGGATGATCAGCCATGATCATATTGAATGGCGGTGCAGGCTCGAAGGGCAGAATGGCCTACTCCTGCACCTATTTTCTATGTTTCTATGATCTAAAAGACTGTCACAGACTGTACTATTCTGTTAGTAAACCAACAGATATGTGGTGATTTAGGAATATTCCAGTGAGATTGATTCATATCTAATGTCGGGAGCGTGTCAACAGCGTTACATCACTGTGAGAATGATCTGATCAGTGTTCTGATCTGGGAATGATTCAATTAGTGTGCAGTAGTCTTCAAATGTAACAATGAAAAAATAGTCACAAAATGCTGGAGTAACTCAGCGGGACAGGCAACGTCTCTGTGGGGAAGGAATGGGTGACGTTTCGGGTCGAGATCGGGATCCCTCACCCATTCCTTCTCTCCAGAGATGCTGCCTGTCCCGCTGAGTTACTCCAGCATTTTGTGTCTGTAGGAGCCATTCTTGCTCCTTACAAGGCTAATTCCCGGGATGGCGGGACTGCCATATGCTGAGAGAATGGAGCAGCTGGGCTTGTACACTCTGGAGTTTAGAAGGATGAGAGGGGTATCTCATTGAAACATATAAGATTGTTAAGGGCTTGGACACACTAGAGGCAGGAAACATGTTCCCGATGTTGGGGGAGTCCAGAACCAGGGGCCACAGTTTAAGAATAAGGAGTGAGCCATTTAGAACGGAGACGAGGAAACACTTTTTCTCACAGAGAGTGGTGAGTCTGTGGAATTCTCTGCCTCGGAGGGCGGTAGAGGCAGGTTCTCCGGATGCTTTCAAGAGAGGGCTCTTAAAAATAGCAGAGTCAGGGGATATGGGGAGAAGGCAGGAACGGGGTACTGATTGGGGATGATCAGCCATGATCACATTGTATGGCGGTGCTGGCTCGAAGGGCCAAGTGTCCTACTCCTGCACCTATTGTCTATTGTCTGTTGTCTATTGCTCAGGCTAGATACTGTTAGCATATTTTATTAATTTATCTAGATATTTCTTGCAGAATGATTTTGTATGCTCGAGGGTGGGATTTTGATACGTAGATGGGCGTGCCTAAATGAGGCTAGCGAAACCACTGGGAGTGGTCAGATCGACTGGAGCGAGCAAGAGGGAAGGAATGTTGTTCTTTACCAGTTCAAATAGTAAGAACGGAAAGCCACAATTTGTGTAAAAAGTTGTATTTGACTGTCCACTGAGGCTTTTCCCTGCTGGCATCAAAGCCATCCACCCAGTTACTGATGCTGTCCTGGCCTGGATGTCTGCCCTTGACCGACAACTTTAGGCTGTGCACGCCATACGCAAGAAGAAGAAGAAATATAAGAATAAAGAGGATCTGGTATATTCACCTCTTTGCATTTACATCAATGAAACTTGTGGAAATAACAACTGGAAGATTTGTTTTTATCATCGACTGCGTAAATTTGTTTCTCTCCCCCCCGCCTGCGTAGTAATGAGAATGGAAAGGTTTGAGATTGTCATTACAGTGTCTATCTTCCGTTTAAACCAAATCATCTGCAGTTCCTTCCCACACAATGTAAAAAATGGTGTTAACTAATAAGAGTAAATGATCCATGGCTGCAGTGATGTGCCAATGTGCTACAGAGAACAGAGGGACCTTGCAGCACGGAACCTGAGGGTGCAGCAATTAGAGTGCACCAGTCTGAGCACCATATCAGTAGAAAACACTAACGTTGCAATCAATGTAACGATATGTGAAGCTAGGAGGGAACGCTGGTCACGCAGTATAACCGTCTGTGAGCCCGTCAGTCTGTACACTGTCAGTCTCGTCACTTGTCAGTTTGGAACAGTGATGGTGCGTGCCGACATGGCAATGTACAAACCTGCGAGCACGTCAGTGGGCCTGTCCCATTTGGCTGTCATTTGCGCGTAATTTACGCGACATCATTTACGCGTCACGACGCCACGGCGCGAGCGTCGTGACAAGCACGTGTGTGTGATGACGCGCGCATGGTGTGTGATGACATAGGCAGTGGCGCGCGACCGCCCGTGGCGTCGCAGGATTACGTGACGTACAAAATCTTTGCACGCCATCTGCGTGACGCGCAAATGACGGCCCAAGTGGGACAGGCTCTTACCTGTTCGAGGGTCTGTTAATTCAATCGTGCCTCAGTTTCCGATTCTGGCGATCTAGGTGCATGAATTACGGTCGTGAGCCGGCATTGGTCTTAGGTTGAAACCAACTCACACTGTAAATGGGAGCTCACTAGTCTGGCACTAGAGTTTAGTTTTGAGATACAGCGCAGAAACAGGCCCTTCAGCCCACCGCATCAGCGATCACCCGTACACTAGCACTACACGAGACACTGGGGCAATTTACAGAAGCCAATTAACCTACATACCCGAATGGCGTTGCAGCGTGGGAGGAAACCTGTGCGCCCGGAGAAAACCCACGCAGTGACAGGGAGAACGTGCAAAGAGTGAACATACAGCTCCCTTAGTCAGGATCGAACCCGGGTCTCTGGAGCTCTAAGGCCGCAACTCTACCGCTGCACCACCATGCCGCCCATAAACTTACCTTGATGAGAGTAAGCCGATATTGAGAGAGTGCCAGGACATGTGCACCATCTGAACTTACCAGTTCTAGAGTTCAGTAACCAGAGGAATACTACAATGCATGGTACACATTTTAGAGTGCAACAGAAGGTACATTCTTCCGAGAGTGTATTAACTTGAGAGAATTGCAATCTCTCTCCAAATCAATCTGAAAATATGCATTTTAGAGTTATAAATAAACGTGCAAAAGAGCAACATATCTAATTGAGAATTTCCAGGTGAAAGTGAACCAATGTAAAGTGTAACAATGTGCGCAGACCAATATGGTGTTTAATAATAGTGTAAAAAAGAGGGCCCATCAATATGCCATTATAACTATAATGTGTAAATCTAGTGGGGTAACTAATGCTTTTTATTAAAGCTTGTACATTAAATCTTTTCACAGTACCTCTTCTTCTTCTTGCGAATGAAACTTAAACCAAAGGAATAGTTAGATCTCAAGCCGGGTGTTGAGCAGCCAGGTTGTTGTCTCTGCGTCAATGTCTGCCAGGCCCTGACAGAGCTCCATTTGGTGGGTGGTAGAGCGGGCACCCAGAGATGACATGGTTGGCTGTCTGTTGTTCTGCTCCGCATTCACAGGCTGGGCTCTGGCGGAGGGAGCCCCCATCTCCACACGCTGGCGTTGGAACGCCCAACTCCAGTACCAAGTCTGTTGAGCTTCACCCATGCTCCTCTGGGGAGGTCAGACCTTGGACAGCTTTTATCTGGTGAAGAGATGTCAAGTCAAGTCAAGTCAAGAGAGTTTATTGTCATGTGTCCCTGATAGGACAATGACATTCTTGCTTTGCTTCAGCACAACAGAACATAGTAGGCATTGACTACAAAACAGATCAGTGTGTCCATATACCATTATATACGTAAATACACACATGAATAAATAAACTGATAAAGTGAAGATAACAGATAAAGGGCTATTAATGTTCAGAGTTTTGTCCGAGCCAAGTTTAATAATCTGATGGCTGTGGGGAAGCAGCTATTCCTGAACCTGGTCGTTGCAGTCTGTAATGTAGCTGTGTAATGGAGATGAGGTTGCACCTGAAGCTTTACCCTGTACATCGGTACATGTGACAATAAACAAAACTGTAACTAGTATGTTGTGTCATAACAGTGAAGCGATGGAACGGCACCAACAACGTGTGACCACGAGGATGCACTAAATGGCAGTGTCACTATAGTGTGTAACGGTGCACCAATATGTTCTATCACAATTGAGTGAAACATAGAAGGTGCACTGAAAGGTATGCTACAACAGAATGTAACAATGACAGACCACTGGTGCTGTCTGTATGGAGTTTGCACGTTCTCCCCGTGACTGCGTGGGTTTTCTCCGAGATCTTCGGTTTCCTCCCACACTCCAAAGACTCCAAAGAAGTTCGTCGGTAAATCTGGCTTTACCTTGCGCTAAATGTTGTTCCCTTATCATGTATCTGTACACTGCGAACGGCTCGATTGTAAGCCCCTGTCCCACTTAGGAAACCTGAACGGAAACCTCTGGAGACTTTGAGCCCCACCAAGGTTTCCGTGCGGTTCCCGGAGGTTTTTGTCCTCCGGCAACCACCTTCAACCAGCATCGCAACCGGCTTTGACTAAAAAATTACCGATTTTTAAAACGGAAACCACTTTCGACCATTAGGGAGACTGACAAAAACCTCCGGGAACCGCACGGAAACCTTGGGTGGGGCTCAAAGTCTCCAGAGGTTTCCGTTCAGGTTTCCTAAGTGGGACAGGGGGCATAATCATGTATTGTCTGTCCGCTGACTGGTTAGCACGCAACAAAGGCTTTTCACTGTACCTCGGTACACGTGGCAATAAACTAGACTGAACTGATAAACGTGCCAAATCAGAATTTTAAAGAATATACTGATGCCAAAGTCAGATTGTTTTATCTGAGTGGTGTGAGTGTTTATCAAGAAGAGTCAGGCAGACTGAAAGTGTACTAATTATGATGCAGAATTCTGAGTGCGAAAGCTGGCAGTGCACTGAGGTGTATTTCTCATTATGTCATTGCAACGCAGAGATCTGCAATTTAAAAATCTAAAGCCATACAAGTGACTGTGAATCAATCGGAGAGTCTTAACCATCGAGTGTGTGTTGAGCCAAGAGCCTTCGAGACATCAGTGCATCATTCTGAGAGTGTGCAGTGATTTAGCCGTGCACATGAGACTGAATGACTGTGTTGGAGTAAACCATTCAAAGGGAGCTCATCTGAGGGAGAACTATATCAGCATGACAAAATACAAATGGCAACAAATATCCTAATGCAGACACTGGCAATAAAAATGCACTCACTCAGGGCAGTGGTAGAGTTGCTGCCTCACAGCGCTGGAGTCCCGGGTTCGATCCCGACTACGGGTGCTGTCTGTACGGAGTTTGTACGTTCTCCCCGTGAACGCGCGGGTTTTCTCCGAGACCTTCGGTTTCCTCCCACACTCCAAAGACTTCCAGGTTTGCAGTTTAACTGGCTTGGTGTATGTATAAATTGTCCTTAGTGTGGGTAGGCTAGTGTGAGTGTGCGGGGATCGCTGGTCGGCACGGACTCAGTGGGCCGAAGGGCCTGTTTCTCTAAGACCTAAACGCAACAGTCTGGCTGCAATATTACAGCAATGCAATGATGCTCTACCAAAGAAAGCGATCTGGTACAGTGTGTAACAATGAGCTGTGTCAAATTGTTGTGTGACAATGGACTCAAGAGCCTCATTGTTCAATTGTCATATGTACTGGTACACTGACAGTAACAAAACGATTGTTCAAATTGGTGAGCAGCAATACAGTGTAACAGTGAGCTTGTACCAATATGGTGTGTAACCAGAGTGCAACAAGTGTGCTTCCATGTGGCAATGTAACGATAACTGTAACAATGAGAGTGCACCAACACAATGTGTAGCAATGGAGTGTTAGCCACTATGGTGTTGAACAATAGGGTGCAATGGGGCTGTCAAACTAATTCAAGAGCTCTCCTGAGTTTAAAAAAAAATCAAGCTCGTGGTAAGCACGTAGAATGTGTGTAGCGGGTACGTCGGAGCTCGGGATGTCTCTTAGCGGCTCGTCAAAGCCCTGTCCCACTGTACGAGTTAATTCAAGTTCTCTCCCGAGTTACAAAAAAAATCAAACTCGTGGTAAGCACGGAGAATGAATGTAGCGGGTACGTCGGAGCTCGGGGACGTCTCCTAACGGCTCGTAACGCTAACGGCAGGTACTCTGGAAGACTCGCTAACGGCAGGTAAGCTCGGGAAGACTGGTGAAGATTTTTCAACATGTTGAAAAATGTCCACGAGAGCCCCGAGTACCGACGAGCGGCCATTACCGTAAATCTCCGAGTTCAAATCAGGGCAAGCTCGGGAGAACTCTTGGAATGAACTCGTACCGTGGGACAGGGGTTTTACGCTAACGGCAGGTACTCGGGAAACTGTGGTAAGCTCGGGAAGACTCGTGAAGATTTTTCAACATGACAGCCCCGA
Organism: Okamejei kenojei; assembly: GCA_035221665.1. Classification (NCBI taxonomy): domain Eukaryota; kingdom Metazoa; phylum Chordata; class Chondrichthyes; order Rajiformes; family Rajidae; genus Okamejei; species Okamejei kenojei. The sequence continues at coordinate 5,232,228 of CM069167.1, forward strand.
GTACCTACGAGCGGCTATTACCGTAATTCTCTGAGTTTGAATCAGGGGAACCTCGGGAGAACTCTTGAATTAGCTCGTACAGTGGGGCGGCCCCACAACGAGAGAGCGCCAACATTGCAATGTACCAAGAGAGAATGGCAGCGAGGGCGCATCAATCTGGTCGTGTACCAATAGTGCAACAACGGTGTCGTATCAGAGTGAAGGTGCACCAACAGGTGTGTTGCAATGCAGCGTAACAGCAGGGATGCGACAAACAGTGGTGTAATAATCGTGCGAAACGATTGTGCAAAAATATGTGTCACAACAGAGTGAAACAATGAGAGTGCACTAACAGGTGTGATACAGCGGTGTGTAACAAATGAGTGTGCACCAATATGTTCTGGCACAACAGAGTGTAATACTGAGTGTGCATCAATACCCGTGGTGCAACAATGCAGTTACGACAAGGGACACCGATGTGGAACGTTACAACACAGTGCCAACCACAAAATGCAGGCGCGGCAATATCGTGATGTAAATATCAAAATGCAACAAGGGACACTAATAGAGTCTGCAACGTCAGTGTGCACTAATGGGAGGTGACCAATATGGTAGTGCTTCAATGCTGTGATGAGAGTGCATTATGTGAGGGTGTTATCTGTGGAAATGCACCAGGAGAGAAAGTGTTTCACTATAATGTGTAACAATGGAGTTTAACTGATGAGGAATATTATAATTGAATGTAAACTGTGAGGGCACACCATGATGGTGCTGCAATAATTCTGTAACAGTGATAAGTCTATAGTAATTCCTGTAACAATAGTGTACAAGAGTAATGCCCCTGTCCCACTTAGGAAACCTGGACGGAAACCTCTGGAGACTTTCCGTGTGGTTCCCGGAGGTTCCCGGAGGTTTTTGTCAGTCTCCCTAATGGTCGAAAGTGGTTTCCGTTTTAAAAATCGGTAATTTTTTAGTCGAAGCCGGTTGCGATGCTCGTTGAAGGTGGTTGCTGGAGGACAAAAACCTCCGGGAACCGCACGGAAACCTTGGGCGGGGCGCAAAGTCTCCAGAGGTTTTCATTCAGGTTTCCTAAGTGGGACAGGGGCATAAGGTTCCACCTATGTGGGGTGTGTAACACATGATTTTTATCAAGTCAAGTCAAGTCACTTTTATTTCTATAGCACATTTTAAAAAGCAACTCTCGTTGGCCAAAGTGCTTTACATTGGTGGAGGTACTAACGTTATACAACAGTGGTTCATAGATTAAATACAAACATCACTACATGCATATAGCCCTCGCTCAGAGGACGTCAAGAAAGGCTTGGGAGTAGAGATGAGTTTTAAGTCTCGACCTAAAGGAGTCGATGGAGGGGGCAGTTCTGATGGGAAGAGGGATGCTGTTCCACAGTTTATGCTCCGTCAATGGTCAATATTGTTCCGTGACAATACTGTAACAATGAACGTGAACTAAAATGGAATTAGCGTACATGGGCAAACCTAGATGGCCTGGTTCTGTATCGCACCGCTCTGTGACTCTGTGTCCGTTAAATGGTGCGATACTACAATTGCAACAGTGGGGTATAATAACGAAGGTGGTAAAACAATAAAGGGCCTGTCCCACTGTACGTGGTAATTCAAGAGTTCTCCCGGGTTTTCCCCTGATTCGAACTCGGAGAATGTCCGTAGTGGGTCTGTAGGAGTTCGTGGATGTCTCGTAGCGGCTCGTACGAGTAACGGTAGGTACTCGGGAAATCCAGTAAACTGGTGACCTTTTTTCAACACTGTCCGCCAGTAAAGAAATACTCGTGATGCAAGAAAATGTGACTTTTTACTCGCCTCGAGACAGCCACGAACTCCTACGGACCCGCTACGGACATTCTCCGAGTTCGAATCCCCAGTGAGAGGGTTGACTAGAAAGAGCGAAAACACTTTGAGCAGCTCTGTCAATGTCACAAAGATAGACACAAAGTGATGGAGTAACTCAACGGGTCAGGCAGCATCCCTGGAGAAAATGGATAGGTGACGTTCCGGGTCAGTACCCTTCTTCAGAAAATTGGAAGGGTCTCGACTCGAAGTATCACCCATGTCCCACTGAGCTACTCCTGCATTTTGTGTCCACCCTTCTTCAGATGTCGGAATAAGAATCCCAAACCGAAATGTCACCTATCCATTTTCTCCAGAGACACTGCCCGACACGCTGAGTTACTCCAGCATTTTATGTCTAGCTTTGGTATAAACCAGCACCTGCAGCAGGCTGAGTCTTTTCGCTGACTGGATAGCACGCAACTAAAAGCTTTTGTTTATGCACGCACCTAGCCATAACTTCATATTTACGCACAGAAATCTCCCAAAACCGTAAACTGAAAATAAAATAGTGTATTGTTGGTTTCGGGATTGAAGGGGAGGCGGGTTAGAGGATTTGAGATGGGGATCCGTGAGGGAATGTGGAAACGGAGGACCAAAGATAATTGTGCAAGCAAGATTCGATGTGTTCATGTCCTTTTCAGTCTGTGCTGTTAGTGTATGCCTACATGTATTTAATATGTGTGTGGCTGGATGCCTCTGTGTATGTGGTTCTAGGTGCCTGTCTGTGTTTTGTGTGTGTGTATGTGCATGTATGTGTACACATGTGTATGTACGTCTAGGTACCAGTGTGTGTGTGTCTGTGTGTCAGTGTCTGTGTGTCAGTGTCTTTATGTGCATAGGTGTGTGATTGTGTGTATATGTCTTGGTATGTGTTTGTATAGGTGTGTGTGTGTGTATGTAGGGCTCGGTGTGCGTTGGTGTAGGCACATGGATATGTATTCTCACGTGTATCTCTGATTATGTATAGATGTGCCAATGAATGTATGTGCACAATGTTTCAGTGTCTCTGTTTGCGTGTGCCTGAACGAGTATGTCTAAGTGTGAGTGTGTGTGGCGCGTGTGTGGTGTGTGTGCGTGTGCGGGCGTGCATGTGTGTGCGTGTTTGTGTGTGTATATAACAGAACCTGGTGTGCAATCCTTCCCAATAAAGTCCTCACTCTCTCTAGACCGTGTGGTAATCACAGTCCAACAGTCGCCCCATGTTAGAATTCACACCCAGGCATCACTGTGGAATCATCATTAGTCTCCAGGGATCCCAGGGGAACAAGAAACACAAGTGCATCCTTTACTAGGTGTTAAAATAATTAGGATTCATAAAACAAGCAAGTTAAACTTGTCATACCCTGCATTTTTATTTACAGTGCATAATCCAAAGCCATTATTAGCCCCAGATCAAATTATCACCATTACTCGATCTCAGTTACAGTCACTGAGGGCACGCTGATGGTAACAGCATCTCATATTCCGCTTGGGCAGCTTACATCCCAGTGGTGTGAATACTGACTTCTCTAACTTCAAGTTCCTTGCTTTTCCCCTCTCTCCATCCATCCCTCCCCTTCCCAGTTCTCCGACCAGTCTAACCGTCCCTGATTACATTTTATCTCTGTTCGCTTTGTTGTCACCTACTCCGAGCTAACAATGATCTTTTCCACATTTTCCTTGAACTTCACCCCCTTTTGATGTCTCATTCTCACACCTTACACTTCCTTATCTCTGTGTCTCCCCCTCCCCTGACTCTCAGTCCGAAGAAGGGCCTCGACCCGAAATGGTCACCCATTCCTTTTCTCCAGAGATGCTGCCTGTCCCGCTGAGCTACTCCAGCATTTTGTGTCTATCATCGGCTGATTAGGTGAAGTCGGGAACAATGTCCTTTGGGATTAAGCCTGTAAATACCGGGATTGACATGCACATGTGTCCAAAGGTTACAATTTCAGTGGCAAAAGGCAGAACACAAACTGGTTTGTAAGGTGTCCACAGATTAATTGAAGCTAATGAGCCTTATTTTACCAGGGCTGCTGTTTTGCTGGTTCAGTAAAGACAGACTTTTAAGTAATTATCTGCTTCGAGTGATGATATTAATCTCTGTCGGTGCAGAATTCCCAAGGGAATAACATTTACCGCACAGAGCAACCTTGCAGGCAAATATTTGGCCAACTGGAGCGTCACCATGATATATGTGGCTGTAAGTGATGCCAAGTACTGGATGACAGGGAATAGAATGTTAGTTAGAATACTTATTTATTTTAGAAATATTATTGTTCATCATATTTTCCTTGCTTGAAAGTGGAAATTGTATAGTAATTCAAGGGTTTTGCTAGTTGCTTGCAAATCCCTATTATGAACATATCTAAGAAATGCTAATAAAGATTCAATAGACAATAGACAATAGGTGCAGGAGTAGGCCATTCGGCCCTTCGAGCCAGCACCGCCATTCAACGTGATCATGGCTGATCATTCCCAATCAGTACCCCGTTCCTGCCTTCTCCCCATATCCCCTGACTCCGCTATTTTTAAGAGCCCTATCTAGCTCTCTCTTGAAAGCATCCAGAGAACCGGCCTCCACCGCCCTCTGAGGCAGGGAATTCCACAGACTCACCACTCTCTGTGAGAAAAAAGTGTTTCCTCGTGTCCGTTCTAAACGGCTTACTCCTTATTCATGACTGCTGAAGAGTTGAAGCCTTAGGGTGTCACGGTGGCACAGCAGTAGAGTTGCTGCCTTACAGCGCTTACAGCTCCATAGACCCGGGTTCAATCCTGGCTACGGGTACTTGCCTGTACGGAGTTTGTACGTTCTCCCCGTGACCTGCGTGGGTTTTCCCCAAGAACTTTGGTTTCCTTTCACACGCTAAAGATGTACAGCTTTGCGGGTGAATCGGCTTGGTATAGATGTAAAAACTGTCCCGAGTGTGTGTAGGGTAGTGTTAATGTGCGGGGATCGCCGGTCGGTGCAGATTCGATGGGCCAAAGGGCCTGTTTCCGCGCTGTATCTCTAAGCTAAACTTAATTAAACTAAAGAGCAACCAGGCTATGTAACGCTGCAATGAATCAGGTTCAAACCTTATGCTGCATTTCAACAATTATTAAGCGGGGATGTGTCTAAGAAATACTAATAAAGATTCAATAGACAATAGACAATAGGTGCAGGAGTAGGCCATTCGGCCCTTCGAGCCAGCACCTGAATAGCAAGTTTGCATAAAGTAGACTTGAACTGTGTACACCACCACAATATGTACCTGTATCGTACACAACACTATACTTGCAGTGTACACATACAACTGCCAGCAGTTTTACAATACGCTGTGAGAGATCTTTATATTCACCACAGTATAATTTGTGCAGTTTTAAACCATTGACACAGTGCAAATGATCAACAGCTAGGCAGCGCCCTAATGCCCTGCTGCAATTTTCAATTGTCATTTAGAACATTTAAACTCAAAGGTCTTATCAATGAAATGGGCAGTATTGATGAATGTGATTTTCTCAATGTGGATGGAGGTGCAATTTAGATCAGTCACCTTAAATGTGACTGACTCACTGGACTCTGCCACAGCTATTTTTGAGCTCTTGACGTCTGACAGAAAGCCTGTGGGCTTTTCCTATCTTCCCAGGTTGGTGTGAAAGATACATCTGCTAGATGCGCTGGGAGGCATCCTCAGTGATGTGACCTGGGGTCATCGGGTGTTTCGGGTCTCACAACATCAGACACCCTCGCCCAGGCGACCCAGCCGGGGTTGATCAGGCCCCGACTTGCGTCCGAGCAGCAACCGCCCACGGGTCAGCCGCGTAATCCAAGGCCACCTAGTTGTTTTTTTCTGCGGCGGATTGAATGGCCCTCTTCTTTGCCAGCCCTGTAATGCCCAAGTGGCTGAGGACTTTGCAGAGCGAGTGTCCTGCAAAGCCTCTACAGCCCACCTCCGTGGGCTCATAGTATGTCTTCCAGCCTCTGCCCTGGCACACCTCCGCCAGTTCCTGGTACTTTGCGCGCTTCCTCTCGTTAGCCTCTTCAATACGCTCTTCCCAGGGCACAGTCAGCTCCAGAATAATCAGCTGTTTTGTCACTTCGGAGGTGATGATCATGTCTGGCCGGAGTGATGTTGCTGTGATGTGCTGTGGAAATTTCAGCTGTTTGTCCAGATCGACGCGCAGCTGCCAGTCAGTGGCTGTGTAGAGGAGGCCCGGCCTTGTTTTTGGTTGTGGTCGGGGCTTCTCTCCAGCTTTGACAAAAGTGATTGATTTCTTTGGGGCGTGGTGGTGTTTGCTGTTACCGATGGCTGTGGCTACGCTCTCAGCAACCACCTTGAGCACCTGGTCATGGTAATAATGTGTGAACCAAAGCTGACAATTCCCACCTTGGCTCCATCTGGCTCTCCCTTCTCCTTTATTCCCCTTCCTTACAGCCCATCACTTTGACCAGACGCTCCCTTGATATCCAATCTGAAGAGGGGTCTCGACCTGTTCCTTTTCTCCAGAGATGCAGCCTGACCCGCTGAGTTACTCCAGCTTTTTGTGTCTATCTTGATATCCTCTCCTTTGACACAATGCCCAGTTTGGCATCTGAGTAAAGCTAGGACCATCACCTGTCTGCCAACATTGTGTGCCAGACCTTAAACAATGATGTGGGTAGGAAGGAACTGCAGATGCCGTTTTAAACCGAAGATAGACATTAAGTGCTGGAGTAACTCAGCGGGTCAGACAGTAAGGGGCCTGTCCCACTTGGTCGTCATTTGCGCGTCATTTACGCGACATCATTGACGCACGACGCGCGCATTGTGACGTGCACGTGATGCACGCATGGTGCTCATTACGCGCGCATTACGTGCGCATGGTGCGTGGTGATGTAGGCAGTGACGCGCGGTTGTGGGCGGTTGCGCGCGGTTGTGGGCGGTTGCGCGCGGTTGCGCGCGGCGCCCCAGGATTTTGGGATGTACAAAATCTTCGCTCGCCATCTGCGTGACGCGCAAATAACGCCCAAGTGGGACAGGCCCTTAAGTGCTGGAGTAACTCAGCGGGTCAGACAGTATCTCTGGAGAAAAGGGATAGGTGACGTTTTAATACTGAGAGTTAGGGGAAAGGGAAACAAGAAATCTAGACGGTGATGTAGAGAGACAGAGAACAAATGAATGAAAGATATGCAAGAAAGTAACGATGATAAAGGAGACAGGCCGTTGTTTGCTGTGGCCGAGGTGAAAACGAGTTACAGACACGAGACTCAACAAGAAGACTTTGCAGCTGGTACAATGCCTTGGGTGAGGGAGTGATGGATAGAGATGGAAAGCAAGGGTTACTTGAAGTTAGAGAAATGAATATTCACACTGGGTTGTAAACTTACTGGGGTGTAAGCTGCCCAAGTGAAATATGGAGGTGCTGCTCCTCCAATTTGCGCTGGGCCCCACTCTGACAATGGAGGTGGCCCAGGACAGAAAGGTCAGTGTGGGAATGGGAAGAGGAATTAGTGCGTTTGGCAACCGGGAGATCAGGTAGGCCCAGGCGGACTGAGCGAAGGTGTTCAATGGGGTAAAGGAAGGAGATAGCAAGCTGAGTATTATGGTTTCAAGGCAATAACGTCTCCCTCAAAGGCAGCAAAATGAAAGAGGTGATCATCAGCTTGAGGATGAGGGCTGGGTCTGCATCCCGGTTCGCTGGCTTTCACTGATCACGTATCTGCACACTGCAAATGGCTCGATTGTAATCACGTATTGTCTTACCGCTGACTGGATAGCGCGCAAACGGAAGCTTTTCACTGTACCTCGATACACGTGGCAATAAACCAAACTGTATAAATTCGACCTTGCGGGTTTAAGAAAAGGAACGTGAGATTGCTGAGTGCAATCGGTGCACGAGCATCCCGAGAATAGCACTGCTCACAGTGGGGGGGTCAACGCATGTTGAGGTATGAACTATAACGGGTTCAAGCCACAGGCTCTTGTGCGCTCGGTTTGTTCTGAGCTTTTGACACCCGTGCATTGTTAAATAATCAGAAAGAAGCATGAACCCGTTCACGCTCCAGGTACTCACTGATCGCTTTCCCTCCTGTCTTTGCAGATACCTTATGAATGTAAGCTTTGAGGGAAGAAACCTCTCCTTCAGTGAAGACGGGTACCAGATGCACCCCAAATTAGTAATCATCCTATTGAACAAAGAACGGCTATGGGAAAAGGTAAGGGGCTCAGTGGGGTTTGTAAGGCAACGGAGATCATAGATATTTATGCTGCTAGCCATTTTGGCCATCGTTCCATGATAGCAGCAACCAAGGGTATTTCATTGCCTCTGCCAGGTCCAACAGAGGTTCACCTGCACCTCCTCCAACCTCATCTACTGCATCCGCTGCTCTAGTTGCCAGCTGATCTATATCGGTGAGACCAAGCCGAGGCTTGGCGATCATTTTGCCGAACACCTCCGCTCGGTCCGCAATAACCAACCCGACCTCCCGGTGGCTCAGCACTTCAACTCCCCCTCCCATTCCGTATCCGACCTCTCTGTCCTGGGCCTCCTCCACGGCCAGAGTGAGCAACACCGCAAGTTGGAGGAACAGCACCTCATATTCCGCTTGGGGAGTCTGCATCCTCTGGGCTTGAACATTGAATTTTCTCAATTCTGTTAACCCTTGCTGTCTCCTCCCCTTCCCACCTCTCCCTCAGCCCTCGGGCTCCTCCTCCTCCTTTTTCCTTTCTTCTCCCCGCCGCCCCCCACCTCCCATCAGTCTGAAGAAGGGTTTCGGCCCGAAACATTGCCTATCTCCTTCGCTCCTTAGATGCTGCTTCACCCGCTGAGTTTCTCCAGCCTTTTGTGTGCCCAAGGGTATTTAATTGTCCTATCTGGGACACATGACAATAAACTCTCTTGAATCTTGAATCTCATTTACAAACAAAGACACAAAGGGCTGGAGTAACTCAGCAGTTCAGGCAGCATCTCTGGAGAAAAAGGACCAGTGACGTTTTGGGTCGGGACCCTTCTTTAGACATCTTCAGTCTTCTAGCTGAAGAAGGGTTGCAACCTGATATAGACAACTATTTGTGGGTGTCAGGGGTTATGGGGAGAATAGGGTTGAGAGGGAAAGATGGATCAGCCATGATTGAGTGGCGGAGTAGACCGAATGGCCTAATTCTGCTCCTATCACTTATGAACATCCTTTCAAACCTGCACCACATTCAAGTCAGTGAGATTATCTGACACTGCCCCAGGTCTCGTGTCCTCCATGCTACATCAGTTACCCATAACTTTCAATTATCTTAGTTGCGATGTTCCACATCCATTGGTTTCCCTGCTTAGTTTAGAGATACAGCACGGAAACAGGCCCTTCGGCCCACCGCCAATCCCCGCACGCCTACGCTATCCCACACACACTAGGGACAACTTTTGCATTTAAACCAAACCAATGAATCGACAAACCGACACGTCTTTGGAGTGTGGGAGGAAACCGAAGATCTCAGAGAAAGTCCACGCAGGTTCATAGCATCATATTCAGCCCTGGCATTGTGGGCCGAAGGGCCTGTTGTATTGTGTTCTATAATGGTTAAATACAGAGAGGGAATGAATTGCGACCCTGAACCATATTTTGTTTGGTTTAGACATGCAGTGCGGAAACAGGCCCTTCGGCCCACCGTGTCCGTGCCAACCGACAATCTCCGCACGCGAACACCATCCTACACACACAGGGGACAATATTACAATTATCCCAAGCCAATTAAAGGGCCTGTCCCACTTTGCGTTTTTTTTTCAGCGACTGCCGGCATCATTGACTGACGTACCAGATCACCGAAACATTTGCGGCGTGATGTGGCGTGACGCGTCGCAACATTTTTTTTTTTGTCGCCGCTGGATTTTGAAAGGTTCACAATCTTTTGGCGACGCTGATATGACGCCGGCAGTTGCCGAAAGAAATCGCCATGTGGGACAGGCCCTTAACCTACAAACCTGCATGTGTGGGAGGAAATCGGAGCATCCGGAGAAAACCCACGCACGTCACGGGGAGAACGGACAAATTCCATACAGACAGCGCCCGTAGTCGGGATCGAACCCGGGTCTCTGGCGCTGCGAGGCAGTAGGTCTACCGCTGCGCCACCGTGCCGCCCGTGTGGGTTATAGACCACCATTCTGTGTGCTGCCCAGGACAGACAGCTCCCATATTCCACATACCATTACCTCCTGTGGTTAACTGACTGGTCTTTCACTTGTGTGCAGGTTGGGACGTGGGAGGCAAAGAGGTTGGCCATGAAGTATCACATCTGGCCCCGGTACTACCTGTTCTCGGAGTCGGAAGAGGAAGACGACCACTTGAGCATCGTCACGTTGGAGGAGGCGCCCTTCGTCATTGTGGAGAACGTGGACTCTCTGAGCGGGACGTGTATGAGGAACACGGTACCCTGCAGGAAGCAGGTCAAACCCATGTATGTACCCACCTAGCTGGTCTTGCCCGGGACGCGAACAGCAGGGGTAGACTGGGCGCACAGCAATCATCAATGCAGGCACAAGGAACTGCAGATGCTGGATTAGAGAGGAGATAAGGCACAAAGTGCTGGAGTAACTCAGCAGGTCAGGCAACATCTCTGGAGAAGAAGGGTTTCCACCTGAAACATCAAAACATCACCTATTCCTCTTCACTAGAGATCTTGCCAGGCTTACACTGTGTCTATCTCTGGAGAACATGGATAGGTGACGCTTCGGGACTGGTCCCTTCTTCAGACTCATAGTAGTGTGGGGGGAGAGAGAGATAAAGCAGGAAGAGAGGTGGGTTTGGTATATAGTTTGACAAGTGATAGGTGGCTACAGTAGAAGTGGGGGGGGGGGGGGGGTGATAGGTAGAGTAAAGCTGGAGTAAAGCCAAAGAAGAAAAGACAAAAGGTGTGAGATGTGGACATAAAGAAAGAAGAGGCACGAAATGTGAAGCCAGAGGAGGGAATTTAGGTGGAAGAGGATGGGAGGGGGAAGGGGAAGAGGCATTGATGAGTAAAGCCCCCGTCCCACTTAGGAAACCTGAACGGAAACCTCTGGAGACTTTGCGCCCCACCCAAGGTTTCCGTGCGGTTCCCGGAGGTTTTCGTCAGTCTCCCTAATGGTCGAAAGTGGTTTCCGCTTCTTCTATGTTCCGGCGATTATTTCAAAAAATTGAAAAAACCACCGGGAACTGCACGGAAACCTTGGGTGGGGCACAAAGTCTCCAGAGGTTTCCATTCAGTAATGCCCCTGTCCCACTTAGGAAACCTGAACGGGAACCCCTGGAGACTTTGCGTCCCACCCGGAGGTTCCCGGAGGTTTTTGTCAGTCTCCCTAATGGTCGAAAGTGGTTTCCGTTTAAAAAATCGGTAATTTTTTAATCGAAGCCGGTTGCGATGCTAGTTGAAGGTGGTTGCCGGAGGACAAAAACCTCTGGGAACCGCACGGAAACCTTGGGTGGGGCGCAAAGTCTCCAGAGGTTTCCGTTCATGTTTCCTAAGTGGGACTTGGGCATTAGGAACATCTTTTTCTAACTGCGAACCAAGTAAAATCCAATCCATTGGCAGCCGAGACCCAATATATTATTTGAGAGGAAGAAACCTGTTTATGTGAAATTATCTTGAAATTGATCCTACGTAAAGATTACTGTGATGTTTCTGTAGAATAGAGATACCTAATATAGATTATGTCGGGAGAATTGTAATGCGTTTAGATCCCCATTAGATGCTACCCGAAGTGTCTATAAGAAATCCTTATCTTTTCGCAACCAATGAAGATTATCGGTATAAATGGGAGCTCTGAACCTTTTGTGGCCCTCGTTTTCTTGTCAGGATTGCAGATTGTGGCATCGCGCCTGGAAATGAACAGATTGCCGAGGCTTCTGCCCCCAGATTCACTTTAAAGCAGCAGCCACTTAAAGACAGAAAGACCAAATTGCATGAAAGAGTATTATATGACAACACAAGATACAAGATACATTTATTTGTCACATGTACCAGTTGGTATAGTGAAACGTGTGGTCACCATACATACAGCCATACAAATAAAATGAAGAACACAACACTTTCTGCTTCAGAGGGCGGTGGAGGCAGGTTCTCTGGATGCTTTCAGGAGAGAGCTAGATAGGGCTCTTAAAAATAGCGGAGTCAGGGGATATGGGGAGAAGGCAGGAACGGGGTACTGATTGGGGATGATCAGCCATGATCACATTGATGGCGGTGCTGGCTCGAAGGGCCAAATGGCCTACTCCTGCACCTATTGTCTATTGTCTATTGATAGAGTCCAACATAAAATATCCCCACACAGAATCAAAGATCCCCACTGTCAGGGAAGGCCCCAAAGTCAGTCATCGTCCTCTGTTGTTCTTGATGAAGTGAGAAAGAAAGCACATGGTATAGAGAGCCATGCAGCGAGCAAACAGGCCCTTCGGCCCAACTTGCCCCTGCCGAACATCATCCTTATGTATCAAATCATGAGAGGAATAGATCGGGTAGATGCACAGAGTAGGGGAGTCGGTGACCAGAGGACGTAGGTTTTGAGGTGAAGGCAAGAAGATTTAATAGGAAACTGAGGGGTAACTTTTCCACACAAAGGATTCCAGCATCTGCACTCTCCGTCTTTTTCCTGGGTGTTGGTTGACAATAGACAATAGACAATAGGTGCAGGAGTAGGCCATTCGGCCCTTTGAGCCAGCATCGCCATTCAATGTGATCATGGCTGATCATTCCCAATCAGTTCCTGCCTTCTCCCCATATCCCCTGACTCTGCTATTTTTAAGAGCCCTATCTAGCTATCCCTTGAAAGCATCCAGAGAACCCGCCTCCACCGCCCTGCGAGGCAGAGAATTCCACAGACTCACAACTCTCTGTGAGAAAAAGTGTTTCCTCCTCTCCGTTCTAAATGGCTTACCCCTTATTCTTAAACTGTGCCCCCCTGGTTCTGGACTCCCCCAACATTGGGAACATTTTTCCTGCCTCCAGCGTGTCCAAGCCCTTAACAATCTTATATGTTTCAATGAGATTCCCTCTCATCCTTCTAAACTCCAGAGTGTACAAGCCCAGCCGCTCCATTCTCTCAGCATTGGATCAGTTTTCACCTGACAGCAGATTGTCACACCAAATCATAAAATTCTGAGGAGAGAAAAAAAAGGTTACCTTACAGGAGGAGGGAACGTTTGGTTGGGTGAAAAGAGTTTGAGCGTTAAACAATTTTAGACATGGAGGAAGAGGAACTAAAACAAGGAAGTAAATGCTGTGGCCAAGGGGAATATGGTGGTGATGCAGTGGGGAGGGATTTGCCTTCAGGTAAATTATGAAGATGATCAGTTCAGTTTGGTTCATTGTCACCAGTGAAAATCTTTTGTTGCGTGCTAACCAGTCAGCGGAAAGGCAACACATGATTACAATCGAGCTGTCCACAATGTAGAGATACATGATAAAGGATCAACGTTTAGTGCAAGGTAAAGCCGGTAAAGTCCGATCGAGGATAGTCTTCTTCTTCTTGCGTATGGCGTGCACAGCCTAAAGTTGTAGGACAGCTTGTTCTGTTTGATCTTCTGTTTGTGCGCGCCAGGTTGATTGCATTCGCCGAAACAGGGTGAACCACGTGAAGGTTGCAATCTCCCGCCCCGAGGATAGTCCGAAGGTCACCAATGAGGTAGATAGTAGTTCAGGACTGCTCCCTAGTTGCGGTAGGATGGTCCAGTTGCCTGATAACAGCTGGGCAGAATCTTTCAGGGGGATTGAAGGGGATTGAAAGGGAAGGAAATCTTTCCTGCGAAACATTTACTTTGCTCTTCATTTGTCGTTCTTCATTCCTTGCAGCAATGAAAGCGAAGGAGGGATCTACATCAAGCGATGCTGTAAAGGATTTTGCATTGATATTTTGAAGAAAATTGCCAAGTATGTCAAGTTCACATATGATTTATATCTGGTGACGAATGGAAAGCACGGGAAGAAAATTAACGGGACATGGAACGGTCTGGTCGGAGAGGTGCGTTCATCACAAGCTGGAATTGTCTGAAATGTGATTTAACTTTCGTTCCAAAACTGACTGGAGCCCGACTCACAGCGTTTCGCCGAGAACCTTCGCTAAGTCCGTCCCGTCCTACGCGATCTCCCGTTTGCCAAACCCTTCCCATTCGAGAGAGAGAGTTAGATTTAGCTCTTCGGGCTAACGGAATCAAGGGATATGGGGAGAAGGCAGGAACGGGGTACTGATTGGGGATGATCAGCCATGATCATATTGAATGGCGGTGCTGGCTCGAAGGGCCGAATGGCCTACTCCTGCACCTGTTTTCTGTGTTTCTATGTTGCTATTCCCACACTGACCTTCTGTCCTGGGCCACCTCCACTGTCAGTCAGAGTGCGGCCAAACGCCAATTGGAGGAACAGCACCTCCAGCTTACAACCCAGCGGTATGAATCTTGATTTTCCCTAATTTCAAGTAACCCTCTCTCTATGTCCCTCCACCACTCTAGTCGTTGTACCAGTTTCACTGTCATTCTGCTGAGTTTCACTGTGTGTATCACTCATTATCACCTTCCCCACAGCCAACAATGGACCATTGTGGGCTCCATCTTTCCTTGATCACTGTTGCTTTTTGCATATCTTTTATTCATTTGCTCTCTGCACCTTCTATATCTCTCGTTTCCCTCTCTCCTGGCTCTCAACCCGAAACGTCACCTAGTCCTTTTCCCCAGAGATGCTGCCTGACCCGCTGAGTTACTCCAGCATTTTGTGTCTATCTGATCCTTGTTGGCTTTGGGCTATATGAATCCGAGAGGAATTGATCTCATTTTTACCATTGGCGTCAAATAGTGTTTTTGGTGTGGAGAAATGTTTCATAGCATCAGCCCCTAACGATTGGGCGTGTAGGAAGGAACTGCAGATGCTGGGTGGTACTGAAGATAGACAACCAATGTTGGAGTAAATCAACGTATGGCGGGTGTATGGAACGGGCTGCCGGAGGAGGTAGTTGAGGCAGGTAGTTGAAACACAGAAAGCAGTTAAAAAACAGTTAGACAGGTGCATGGATCGGACTGGTTTGGAGGGATATGGACCAGGTGTAGCTGGGACATGTTGGCCCGTGTGGGCAAGTTGGGCTGAAGGGCCAGTTTCCACACTGTTTCATTCTATTACTCTAAAAAGAATGGGTGATGTTTGGGGTTGGAACCCTTCTTCAGACCATGGCTCTAATGCCCCTGTCCCACTTAGGAAACCTGAACGGAAACCTCTGGAGACTTTGCGCCCCACCCAAGGTTTCCGTGTGGTTCCCGGATGTTCCCGGAGGTTTTTGTCAGTCTCCCTAATGGTCGAAAGAGGTTTCCGTTTTAAAAATCGTTAATTTTTTAGTCGAAGCCGGTTGCGATGCTAGTTGAAGGTGGTTGCCGGTGGACAAAAACCTCCGGGAACCGCATGGAGTGGGGCGCAAAGTCTCCAGAGGTTTCTGGTCAGGTTTCCTAAGTGGGACAGGGGCATAAGGATTGTACTCTCATCTTATGGTTCAAAACTAGTCTGATGCTGGATGCAATCGCTCTCCAGACATGAGGTTCTGTGGAGAATGGGGTGAGAGGGAAGGACAGAGTAGACTTGATGGGCCAAATGGCCTAATTCTGTTCCTATAACATGACCTTATGAACTTATGACATCTAACCAAATCCTTTAATCATCTTCGAAGCCTCATTGGATCTGTTTACATTTGATTCCCAATGTGTGAGGTCGACCCTTGAGGTTAAACCCAATAGGGAGGGGTTGTGCTATTGGTTTTAATTTTTAGTTTAGGTTAGAGATACAGCGCGAAAACAGGCCCTTCGGCCCACCGAGCCCACACCGGCCAGTGATCCCCGCACACTAACACTACCCTACACACACTAGGGACAATTTACATTTACAGCAAGCCAATTAACCTACAAACCTGTACGTAACTGTGACTGTATGTCATGTTGTTACTTGTGGGCGGAGCACCAAGGCAAATTCCTTGTATGTGAACATTTGGCCAATAAACCTACTTACTTACTTACTTTCCCTTGCAACCGCAAGAAATGCAACACTTGTCCCTTCACCTCCCCCCTCCACTCCTTTCAGGGACCCAAGCAGTCCTTCCAGGTCCGACAGAGGTTCACCTGCACCTCCTCCAACCTCATCTACTGCATCCGCTGCTCCAGATGGATGATCTATATCGGTGAGACCAAGCGGAGGCTTGGCGATCGCTTCGCGAACACCTCCGCTCGGTCCGCAATAACCAACCCGACCTCCCGGTGGCTCAGCCCTTCAACTCCCCCTCCCATTCCACATCCGACCTCTCGTTCCTGGGCCTCCTCCACGGCCAGAGTGAGCAACACCGCAAGCTGGAGGAACAGCACCTCATATTCCGCTTGGGGAGTCTGCATCCTTTGGGCTTGAATATTGAATTTTCTCAATTCTGTTAACCCTTGCTGTCTCCTCCCCTTCCCACCTCTCCCTCAGCCCTCGGGCCCTGGCATTCCCTCTATCTGTATCTCCCTCCCCCACCCCAGTCGCACCAGCTTCTCATTTTCACACCACAAACAGCTTACAATGGCTTGTTCCTTTATCACCGATACTTTTTTGCATATCTTTCACTCATTGTTCCTTATCTCTCCACATCACCGTCTATATCTCTCGTTTCCCTGATCCCTGACCAGTCTGAAGAAGGGTCTCGACCCGAAACGTCGCCTATCTCCTTCGCTCCTTAGATGCTGCTGCACCGCTGAGTTTCTCCAGCTTTTTGTGTACCCTCGATTCTCCAGCATCTGCAGTTCCTTCTTTAAAACTTACTTATTTACTTATTTACTTTGGAGTGTGGGAAGAAACTCGGAGAAAACCCACACAGGTCACGGGGAGAATAGAAACATAGAAACATAGAAAAATAGAAAATAGGTGCAGGAGTAGGCCATTCGGCCCTTCGAGCCTGCACCGCCATTCAATATGATCATGGCTGATCATCCAACTCAGTATCCCGTACCTGCCTTCTCTCCATACCCCCTGATCCCATTAGCCACAAGGGCCACATCTAACTCCCTCTTAAATATAGCCAATGAACTGGCCTCAACTACCTTCTGTGGCAACTACCACTCTCTGTGTGAAAAATGTGTTTCTCATCTCGGTCCTAAAAGACTTCCCCCTTATCCTTAAACTGTGACCCCTTGTTCTGGACTTCCCCAACATCGGGAACAAATGTACAAACTCCGTACAGACACGCGCCCGTAGTCGGGATTGAACCTGGGTCTCTGGCGCTGCAAGGGCTGTAAGACACCATTACTCTACCGCTGTGCCACTGCTGCTCGGAGGGTGAGGTGGACATGACAGAAGCGGTCTCATTCTATGTCACCAGGTTGTCCGGAAGCATGCACACATGGCCGTGGGCTCCCTCACTATCAACGAAGAACGGTCAGAAGTGATAGACTTCTCGGTGCCTTTCATTGAGACTGGGATCAGTGTCATGGTATCACGGAGCAACGGGACGGTATCACCCTCCGCCTTTCTGGGTAAGTCATGTTTGATTAGTCAAATATTAGGCTATCGAGATAACTTCTCTCAGATCCTTAATCCATTCATTAAAGCTCTTCCGTGTTGCATGAAGTGTCCAGGGTGACTTCCACCATCTGTATGTGATCTTGGTCGGGTTTAAGATACAGATATCTCTGGGTTTATTTTTAGAGACACAGATGGAAACAGGCCCTTCGGCCCGTCGAGTCCATGCCGACCATCGATCGCCAACCCGTTCACACTAGCTCTGTGTAATGTCGGGGCAATTTAAGAGAGGCCAAATAACCTAACAAACCCACACGTCTTTGGGATGCGGGAGGAAACCAGAGCACCCGGAGGAAATAGACATGATGGGCCAAATGGCCTAATTCTGCTCCTATAACTTATGAACAATATATTAATAATCAGTAATAGACGTGATGGGCCGAATGGCCTAATTCTGCTCCCATAACTGTATGAACAATTAATCAATAATCAGTAATAACAGGTAACCGGACCATAAGAGTGCTAAACCGGAGACTGTGGTGCAACCTCAGGGAAGTGCATTGATGCTGAGGCAGGGTGACGGTTAGTGAGCTGCCGTGTTCACAACCTCGCTAGTTGCCGGGAAGAACCTGACGTTGAACCCGGAGGTCACGGTTTTCAACCTCTTGTACCTTCTTCCCATTGTCAGAACATCACATTCCCTCAATGCTGGTCACCAGTGGGGGGTCCAGCGACGGTGGTGGGCTGTGAAAGGTCAATGAGCTTGGTTTACAGCTGGAAATACAACGTGGAAGCAGGCCCTTCGGCCAACCGCGTCTGCACCGACCTGCGATCCCCGCACGCTAACACTGCGATCCTGCGCACACTAGGGACAGTTTACGTTAAAGATCCGACAGCGAGCAAGATAGTCCACTCGACGAAAAAGACGTAGTACGGTCATGGGCAGATTCGTGGGTAATTTTCGGCCCCATTTCCGTAACCGGCTTCCGTCTCCGCACCAAAGATCCCGTAGCGGAGCAAAGATACTAGCGCGGAGACGGAAGCCGGTTACGGAAACATCCTCGTAAACATAAAAGTTATTTGGTAAAAATCTTCTCTTCGTTTTCAGAATTTAAATTTATTAACACAAACTGTTCCCCCGCAATGTTGATTACACTGCGGGTCGGGTCGGGTCGGGTCGGGTCGGGTCGGGTCGGGTCGGGCCGGGTTACTGAAATGGATGAAAAAAAAGGCCCACGTTCCGCTCCGTTGCGTACTACACGTCAGCCCGTTGCATTTAGCAGGAGTGGTCTATCTTGCTCCGCTAGAGGATCTTTGGCTTACATTTAACCTACAAGCCTGCACGTCTTTGGAGTGTGGGAGGAAACCCAAGTCCTCGGCGGAAACCCACTCGGGTCACGGGGAGAACGTACAAACTCCACACAGACAGCACCCGTGGTCTCTGGCGCTGTGAGGCAGCTGCTCTACCGCTGCGGCATCGTGCCGGTTAATGTGGAAGATGCCGCGGTTATGAACTCTCGCCTCTTTGCTTTGCACTGCCACAGAGCCCTTCAGCGCTGACGTCTGGGTAATGATGTTCGTGATGCTTCTAATTGTTTCGGCCGTCGCTGTCTTTGTCTTTGAATACTTCAGCCCCGTGGGATACAACCGGTGCTTGGCCGATGGCAGGGGTAAGCTGACGACTTCACACCACAAGCTTTCATCCACTCTTTCACTCTGGACATTAACATTGCCTGAACACGTTATTGAGGTCCGAGGGCTCTGCCAGGAGAGGATGTGACTGTGACCTTGTTTGATTGATCCAATAGACAATAGACAATAGGTGCAGGAATAGACCATTCGGCCCTTCGAGCCAGTACCACCATTCAATGTGATTATGGCTGATCACCCCCAATCAATACCCCGTTCAATTCAATTCAATTCAATTCAATTCAACTTTAATGTCATTGCACAGATACAAGTATGGGTACAACGGAATGCGGTTTAGTGACAGTACGAAATGATAGCAATATATAGGAAAATACAGATAAATAAATACAGATGTGGGAATCTATCGGCGGGACTCCGAGTTCAGCAGTGCGATGGTGTTATTGTAGAAGCTACGCCTCATCCTGCTGGTGCGGGACCTGAGGCTCCTGTACCGCCTCCCCGATGGTAGGAGGGCAAACAGTCCATGGTTAGGGTGGGAGGGGTCCTTGATGATCTTCCCGGCCCGTCTCAGACACCGTTTTCGGTGGAGGGCATCCATGGCAGGGAGCGGGGCACCGATGATGTGCTGGGCGGTTTTCACCACCCGTTGTAGTGCCTTCCTGTCTGCTACGGTGCAGCTGCTGTACCATACCGTAAAGCAGGTGGTCAGGATGCTTTCGATGGTACAGCGGTAGAAGTTGGTCAGGATCAGGGGGGACAGCACCCGTTGTAGTCCCGTTCCTGCCTTCTCCCCATATCCCCTGACTCCGCTATCTTTAAGAGCTCTATCTATCCAGCATGTTAGAGTCCACTTGCAAGGAAGAGGCACGACTTTGCAGGTCATTCAGTGTACAAGAGATGTAGCACTCAGTTAACTTTAGTTTAGTTTAGTTTCGTTTAAAGATACAGCGCGCAAACAGGCCCTTCCGACCCACCATATCTGCACCAACCAGCGATTCCCATACACTAGCAATATCCTACACACTGGGAACAATTTACAATTCTTACCGAAGCCCAATTAACCTACAAACCTGCACGTCTTTGAAGTGTGGGAGGAAGCCGGAGCTCCTGGAGAAAACTCACGCAGGTCACGGGGAGAAAGTACAAACTCCGTACAGACAGCACCCGTGGTCGGGATCGAACCTGGGCCCCTGGTGCTGTGAGGCAGCAACTCTACCGCTGCACCACCGTGTCGGCCCCCCCAGTTTGACATCGTGGGATTAAAACCACGTGCCTGTAGCGTCTACTATATCTTCCCCAGGACCGCGCGCTCCCATTCCCCTGCAATTCTCCAGAAGGAATGATTGCGGTAAAATAGCATCATCCCATGTAGCCTGACAAGGAAACTGTACCGTGATCAAAGTGAGCCAGACCAGGACGTTCCTGGGCAAATTGAGGTGAAACGGGCTGTAAAAAATTGCTATCATGCCTCACTCTGGAAGCATCCATTTTTCATTGGGTAGCACGGGAAGAACAAGGTTATGCGATTTAAATATGAGGCACATCTTTGGAAACTCAGTTCACTCACTATTAGTCTCAAATAGGGTTGTAGGATATTCTTTTTCACACACTTCTTCTGTCGTGTGGCGTGTGCAGCATAAAGTTGTTGGACAACTTGTTCTATTTGATCTTCCGTTTGCGCACGTCGAGTTGATTGCATTAGTCGAAACAGGGCGGACCACGTGAAGGTTCACCAGACTGATTCCTGGGATGGCAGGACTTCCATATGAAGAAAGACTGGATAGACACGGCTTGTACTCGCTAGAATTTAGAAGATTGACGGGGGATCTTATGGAGACTTACAAAATTCTTAAGGGGTTGGACAGGCTAGATGCAGGAAGATTGTTCCCGATGTTGGGGAAGTCCAGGACAAGGGGTTACAGTTTAAGGATAAGGGGGAAGTCTTTTAGGACCGAGATGAGAAAATCATTTTTCACACAGAGAGTGGTGAATCTGTGGAATTCTCTGCCACAGAAGGTAGTTGAGGCCAGTTCATTGGCTGTATTTAAGAGGGAGTTAGATGTGGCCCTTGTGGCTAAAGGGATCAGGGGGTATGGAGAGAAGGCAGGTACAGGATACTGAGTTGGATGATCAGCCATGATCATATTGAATGGCGGTGCAGGATCGAAGGGCCGAATGGCCTACTCCTGCACCTATTTTCTATGTTTCTATTTTTCTATGGTTGCAATCTTCCACCACTTCACATACTTCACGTCAGTACGGTCTTTGCTGTGGCTACCAACCAGTGAAAACACACATCTCCAGTTTCTCCCCACCTATCAGGCAACTGAACCATCCTATCAACACCTAGAGAGAGTCCTGAGCTGCTACCTACCTTATTGGAGAACCTTAGACTATATTTGTGGAATTTGTGGAATTCCCTGCCACAGAGGGCAGTGGAGGCCAAATCACTGGATGGATTTAAGAGAGAGTTGGATAGAGCTCTTGGGGCTAGTGGAGTCAAGGGATATGGGGAGAAGGCAGGCACGGGTTATTGATTGGGGATGATCAGCCATGATCATAATGAATGGCGGTGCTGGCTCGAAGGGCCGAATGGCCTCCTCCTGCACCTATTTTCTATGTTTCTATGTTTGATTGGACTTTACTGGACTTTATCTTGCACCAAACGTTATTCACATTGTTCCCTGTATCTGTACACTGTGGATGGCTCGATTGTAATCATGTATTGTCTTTCCGCTGACTGGTAGGCAGGCAACAAAAGCTTTTCACTCTAAAACTAAACTACGATACTTTCTCCCTGATCTTCCTGGGTTTTTCTTGTTATAATCTATTATCAAACTCCACAAATTTGATCCCGGCCTACAACTCATTCCTGGCAGTCTTCAGATAGACACAAAATGCTGGAGTAACTCAGCGGGACAGGCAGCATCTCTGGAGAGAAGGAATGGTTGACGTTTCGGGTCGAGACACTTCTTCAGTCTGTGTCTCGACCCGATACGTCACCTATTCCTTCTCTCCAGAGATGCTGCCTGTCCCGCTGAGTTACTCCAGCATTTAGTGTCTGCCTTCTGTTTAAACCAGCATCTGCAGTTCCTTCCTACACATTTAGTCTTCAGTTAGACTTCACTTTGTAACTTACTCCTGCACCTGTGTCACTTTATATGTAAATCTCCCCCCCCTCCCCCATCACTTAATCATAGTTCATTCTTAAAATCGTTCTTTTAGACTTTAGCGATACTGCATGGAAACATGGATATGGGGAGAAGGCAGGCACGGGTTATTGATTGGGGACGATCAGCCATGATCACAATGAATGGCGGTGCTGGCTCGAAGGGCCGAATGGCCTCCTCCTGCACCTATTTTCTATGTTTCTATGTTTCTAAGTCCTTCGGCTCACCGAGTCCGTGCCGACCAGCGATCACCCCGTACACTGGCATTACCCGACACACTAGGGACGATTGACAATTGTCTCACCATTGTTACAGCATCGCAGTCACGTCACAGGGCTGCTGATCACCTGGATTATTGATTGAACTGATCGCAATAGTTCTCTGTTTATTCCACTTTCACATCCATTTCTTACACACATAGAAACATAGAAACATAGAAACTAGGTGCAGGAGGAGGCCATTTGGCCCTTCGAGCCAGCACCGCCATTCATTGTGATCATGGCTGATCGTCCCCTATCAATAACCCGTGCCTGCCTTCTCCCCATATCCCTTGACTCCACTAGCCCCTAGAGCTCTATCTAACTCTCTCTTAAATCCATCCAGTGACTTGGCCTCCACTGCCCTCTGTGGCAGGGAATTCCACAAATTCACAACTCTCTGGGTGAAAAAGTTTTTCCTCACCTCAGTCTTAAATGACCTCCCCTTTATTCTAAGACTGTGGCCCCTGGTTCTGGACTCGCCCAACATTGGGAACATTTTTCCTGCATCCAGCTTGTCCAGTCCTTTTATAATTTTATATGTTTCTATAAGATCCCCCTCATCCTTCTGAACTCCAGTGAGACACACCAGGAGACAATTTATAGAGGCCAACTTACCTACATACTCACACAGCTTTTGGGATGTGGTGGGAAACCGGAGCACCCGGAGGAAACCCACGCGGTCACAGGGAAATTATAATCTTATAATCTTATAATTATAATCTTGAGTCTTTATAGGATGCAGGGTGGGAAGAAGCTTAGTCTAGATAGGTATGGGAGTCAGTAGGTTTGTAGTAGATGTCGTTCCAGGTCCGACAGAGGTTCACCTGCACCTCCTCCAACCTCATCTATTGCATCCGCTGCTCTAGATGCCAGCTGATCTATATCGGTGAGACGCAGGCTTGGCGATCGTTTCGCCGAACACCTCCGCTCGATCCCCAATAACCAACCCGACCTCCCGGTGGCTCAGCACTTCAACTCCCCCTCCCATTCCGTATCCGACCTCTCTGTCCTGGGCCTCCTCCACGGCCAGAGTGAGCAACACCGCAAATTGGAGGAACAGCACCTCATATTCCGCTTGGGGAATCTGCATCCCCTTGGCATGAACATCAAATTCTCTCAATTCTGTTAACCCTTGCTTTCTCCTCCCCTTCCTACCTCTCCCTCAGCCTTCGGGCTCCATCTCCTCCTTCTTTCCTTTCTTCCCCCCCGCCTCCCCCCACCCCCCATCAGTCTGAAGAAGGGTTTTGGCCCGAAACGTTGCCTATCTCCTTCGCTCCAGAGATGCTGCTGCACCCGCTGAGTTTCTCCAGCATTTTGTGTACCCTTGTAGTAGTCTGTCTCCACATGTCCCACTCTGTCTTGAAAACTTCCCGAGGAATTATTCCCAAGGTTGACGTGGTCATTAACAGTATAGGAGGTGCCAATTTCTATGGTGGAATGGGTTGAGAGATTGGTAAATTCATATATTAGGAAATGGTGAGGAGCTGATAGCGGTGAAGGGCCATCTGGAAACAAGATCCTTGGGGAAGTGCGACAATTGGGGGAAGGTACAGAAATCTCACTGCAATCTACAGCTCACTGAACGCCCCGTCTTGTGTTGCGTGCAGAGCCTGGAGGTCCATCTTTCACCATCGGCAAGGCCATCTGGCTGCTCTGGGGCCTCGTCTTCAACAACTCTGTGCCAGTCCAGAACCCCAAGGGCACCACGAGTAAGATTATGGTGTCGGTCTGGGCCTTTTTCGCTGTGATCTTCTTGGCCAGTTACACGGCCAACCTGGCTGCCTTCATGATCCAAGAGGAGTACGTGGACCAAGTATCAGGCCTCAGCGACAAGAAGGTAAGCGACCAGCCTCTCCTACGATGGCCAAGCGCTCGGGTAGACACGTGAGATGACGAGCGTTGGTTGTAGATGGCAACAGCAATGGGAATTAGACTTCCATGGTGCCTCTAACATCACGAAACAACGTGGGAACATTGTAATATGGAGGCCAAGTCAATGATATTTCTAAGACAGAATTTAACAGATTGTTGATTAGTAAGGGTGTCAGGGATTACGGGGAGAAGGCAGAAGGATGGGGTTGAGAGGGAAAGATATTTCACCCAAGAAACCAGAAGAGCGCAGAGATCCAGAGGACTTGTAGGCTGGCAGAATGTGTAGAGTTCAGGAACTGGCAGATTCGGACTCCCAGCCTGGACCACCATTCTCTCTGTGAATTAGTAGCCATGTTTTAAATATCAGAACCTCAGTCAATATCAGTTTGTCTTTTTCTCTCTTCAGTTTCAGAGACCAAATGATTTTTCTCCTCCTTTTCGGTTCGGGACAGTTCCTAATGGAAGCACCGAAAGAAATATCCGTAACAATTACCTCGAAATGCACACCTACATGACAAAATACAACCAGAAATCAGTGCTGGACGCACTCGTAAGCTTGAAGTCCGGGTAAGAATTATTCGTATTATCGTTTAAGTAAGTAAGTAAGTTTATTGGCCAAGTATTCACATACAAGGAATTTGCCTTGGTGCTCCACCCACAAGTAACAACATGACATACAGTGACAGTTACAAATGACTCAGAAAACACTAAACATTAATAATAATAAAACTTGAATGATAAAGTAAGTAAGTACGTTTATTGGCCAAGTATTCACATACAAGGAATTTGCCTTGGCGCTCCACCCACAAGTAACAACATGACATACAGTGACAGTTACGAATGACTCAGAAAACACTAAACATTAATAATAATAAAACATGAATGATAAAGTAAGTAAGTTAATTGGCCAAGTATTCACATACAAGGAATTTGCCTTGGTGCTCCGCCCACAAGTAACAACATGACATACAGTGACAGTTACGAATGACTCAGAAAACACTAAACATTAATAATAATAAAACATTAATGATAAAACACCATTGATCAGGCATGTGAACCAACAAAATACCAGATCAAAGGGAGGCTACAGATTTTTGGCTGTTGAGTAGAGCAACTACTGGTGGATAAGAACAGTTTTTATGTCTGGCTGTGGCAGCTTTGACAGTCCGGAGTCGCCTTCCAGAGGGAGGAATTGAATAGTTTTATGTAACGTTTGCGGCGCCAGAAACATGGCGGCTCTTGCGTCCAGCCCAGGTGAGGTTCATTGTATGATTCTGCCGGGTTGTTTGTAAAACCAAGCATATCACTGAGCCTCAGTACAGGTGACATTAAAGTATCATTGGATCATTGAGGTTGTATTATTGTTGTGGGCAGTTGAATACCTGTTGGGAGTTTGGGCAAGACCAGTGCAGTGTAATACAGGGTCACGTGCATTTGGTGAGTTTTATTGAGGGTTGATCCTACTGACAAAACACAGACAGTTCCTCTGCGTGTTAGTCTAGAGGCACAGCGCGGAAACTGGCCCTTTCGGCCCACCGAGTCCGCGCCGACCAGCGATCCCCGCACACTAACACTATCCTGCACACACTAGGGGCAATTTACACATATACCAAGCCAATTAGCCTACAAAAACTACACGTCTTTGGAGCGTGGGAGGAAACCAGAAATCCAGGAGAAAACCCACGCAGGTCACGGGGAAAAGGTGCAAACTCCGTGCAGACAGCGCCCGCAGTCAGGATCGAACCCGGGTCTGGCAGCTGAATTGAATTGAAATGAACACTTTATTCTCACTTGTGACAAGTCACAGTGAAATTCTTTGCTTGCAAGAATTTCCGAGGTATGCAAATAGTCGCTACGTAAAGGGCGCTGACAAGGTTACAAAGTACCGGCGCGCCAGGCCCCCTTTTGTTCTCCACCCCTCCCCCTCCTCACGGCAGTGTCCCCCCCCATCCCCCCCCCCCCCCCCCACCACGCCGGGTCCCCCATTGTCCATTGTTCTTCCCCCTCTACCCAGTTTTACCACTGCGCCACCGAGGCAAGACATCAGGCTGTGGGATGAGTCCAAGATATCAAAGTTTTTACGGCTAGATTTTAATTTTTCATTCGCTCTGTGCCTTAATTAATATTCTCATTAACAGATGGTTAACAACTGTGTTAAAATCACACAGGCATTGATTTTAATTTGATTTGTCCCCCAAGACCTTAAATGCAAGGTACAGGAACCAGCTGATGACTGATGTCAGAGAGGAGAGCTTTAAACGAACAACTCACCACGGCTACTCTGGCTTCTGATTACCTTAATGTCCCTGTCGCAATTATAAAACTGCACTCCTAATACTTTCTCCCTCAAGAGGGGAAGCTTTCCCCCAGCACCCTGTTGAATCTCTTCACATTAGACATCTTGATCGTTCTCCACTTTGAAACTCAGGGGAATTCGAGCCACTTTTGCGCGAGATATCCTCAAGAATTCATCCTGAACTCCAGCCATGCCAAACACAATTCACAGTGAGTGGAGTGACTGGATAGCTTGGCGGAACTGGGCCGAACAACACCAGTTACTCCAGCTTTTTGTGAGTCTCTCTCCGGTTTAAACCAACACCTGCGGTTCCTCTCCACACAAACACAGATAAGGGTTGTGCAAGTGGCATGCTGTGTCTGTAGTACCATGAAAAGGGCCGAATGGCCACATGGATCTTGTGCGAAGGCTCAGCCCAGTTGTGTGGCTTGCAATTCAATACCATCTCTGTCTGTGACCAACTTTTAGAGAACGCTGAGTTTAAACTTCAATCCAGGATTTTATAAGTTCATCAATTCATAAGTGATAAGAGGAGATCTAGGCCACTCGGCCCATCAAGTCCACCCCACCATTCAATCGCGGCTGAACTGTCTTTCTCTTTTTTTTTCAAAAAATGTATTCAATTATGTTTTTAAAATAGATAGAAACATAGAAACATAGACAATAGGTGCAGGAGTAGGCCATTCGGCCCTTCGAGCCTGCACCGCTATTCAATATGATCATGGCTGATCATCCAACTCAGTATCCTGTACCTGCCTTCTCTCCATACCCCCTGATCCCTTTAGCCACAAGGGCCACATCTAACTCCCTCTTAAATATAGCCAATGAACTGGCCTCAACTACCTTCTGTGGCAGAGAATTCCACAGATTCACCACTCTCTGTGTGAAAAATGTTTTTCTCATCTCGGTCCTAAAAGACTTCCCCCTTATCCTTAAACTGTGACCCCTTGTCCTGGGCTTCCCCAACATCGGGAACAATCTTCCTGCCTCTAGCCTGTCCAACCCCTTAAGAATTTTGTAAGTCTCTATAAGATCCCCCCTCAATCTTCTAAATTCTAGCGAGTACAAGCCGAGTCTACACTACAATAAAAACAAACAGAACCCACCACTATAATACAATGCAAACAAATATTGTTAATAATTATACAGCTATCTTACACTCCTTGTCAAGGATGCATTCAACTCCCTGCGGTCCTGGAACTCCCGTCTGTCTTTCTCTTGGTGAGTTTTTGGATAACCTGTGACGGGCTGTGCTTCCCCTGCAGGAAGTTGGACGCTTTCATCTATGATGCGGCGGTGCTGAACTACATGGCCGGCAGGGACGAGGGCTGTAAGCTGGTCACCATCGGCAGCGGCAAGGTATTTGCCACCACCGGCTATGGCATCGCAATCCAGAAGAGCAGCGGCTGGAAGCGGGCGGTCGATCTGGCCATTCTGCAGCTCTTCGGTGATGGTGAGAGAGATTGTTTCCCGCATGTCCTCCCGAGAATCTGAGCCGTTTCGCGTCGGGAGGAACTGCAGATGCTGATTTACACTGGGGATAGGCACAAAAACGCTGGGGTGACTCAGCGGGACAGGCTAGTTTTATTTCCGTTTGGTTTGCAAACTGTCGGGACTGTCATATGAGGAAAGATTGAAAAGACTAGGCTTGTATTCACTGGAGTTTAGAAGGATGAGGGGGAATCTTATGGAAACATATAAAATTATAAAAGGACTGGGCAAGCTAGACACAGGAAAAATGTTCCCAGTGTTGGGCGAGTCCAGAACCAGGGGTCACACACAGTCTTAGAATAAAGGGGAGGCCATTTAAGACTGAGGTGAGAAAAAACTTTTTCACCCAGAGAGTTGTGAATTTGTGGAATTCCCTGCCACAGAGGGCAGTGGAGGCCAAATCACTGGATGGTTTTAAGAGAGAGTTAGATAAAGCTCTGGGGGGGTAGTGGAATCAAGGGGTATGGGGAGAAGGCAGGCACGGGTTATTGATAGGGGACGATCAGCCATGATCACAATGAATGGCGGTGCTGGCTCGAAGGGCTGAATGGCCTCCTCCTGCACCTAGTTTCTATGTTTCTACGTTTAGTTGGGCCTGCACTCGCTGGAGTTTAGAAGGGTGAGGACAGACCTCATTGAGTCTTACCGAATAGTTTTCAAGAGAGTGTTTTTAAGGGCCTGTCCCACTGTGCGAGGTAATTCAAGAGTTCCCCCGAGTTCTCACCTGATTCAAGCTCGTGTAATGTACGTAGCGGGTCCGTAGGAGTTCGTGGATGTCACGTAGCGGCTCGTACGAGTAACGGTAGGTACTCGGGAAATCCGGTAAACTTGTGACGTTTTTTCAACACTGTGAAAAATGTCCACGAGTAGAAAAATACTCGTGATGAAAAAAATTGTTACTTTTTACTCGTACGAGCCGTTACGTACCCACTACGTACATTACACGAGCTTGAATCAGGGGGAACGCGGCAGAACTCTTGAATTACCTCGTACAGTGGGACGGGCCCCTTAGATAGCTCTTAGGGCTACGGAATCAAGAGATATGGGGAAAAAGCAGGAACGGGCTACTGATTTTGGATGATCGGCCATGATCATATTGAATGGCAGTGCTGGCTCGAAGGGCCGAATGACCTACCCCTGCACCTATTATCTATGTTTCTATGTTTCTAATAGTGGAAAGCATGGATATGGAGTGGATGTGGTGAGGATGTTTCCACTAGTGGGAGAGTCTAGGACTAGAGGTCATAGCCTCAGAATAAAAGGATGTACCTTTAGAAAGGAGTTGATAAGGAATTTCTTTAGTCAGAGGGTGGTGAATCCGGGGAATTCATTGCCACAGAAGGCTATGGAGGCCAAGTCAATGGATATTTTGAAGGCAGAGGTAGATAGATTCTTGATTAGAACAGGTGTCAGGGGTTATGGGGTGAAGGCAGGAGAATGGGGTTAGGAGGGAGAGATAGATCAGCCATGAATGAATGGCGGCGTAAACCTGATGGGCTGAATGGCCTAATTCTACTCATATTCCTTATGACCTTAATTAAAAGGGTGAAAACTGTACGACATTTCAATCGCAAAGGGAGAGAGCTATGTGCAGGATGAAGTGGAAAGTTCTCCCAGTGGGCTTACAAAGGCAAGATGGGCCGAATGGCTCCTGACTACATCGTTCACTGCTTCCATTAAAAGATAGGCAAGGATTCAAACCAATTAAAATTAATATTTTGTTCTGCTATTGAGATGGCCTTAACGCATTAAGGAATCAAGACTCCCGGAAGGATCACTGGAGGAGATTCATTTAATTAAAAAATGGATGAAATGGAGGGTGAATGAGGAACCGCTAGAATGAAAGTGGAACAAATTGTTTTCAACGGAGCAGATCCGTCCCTTCTGCCCCTTGGGTCTGCTCCTCACCATAATTACCTAGTGTTCTTGGGAAATAACTCCATTTTAATTAGGCGTATGACACACTGTGACATCAGCCCAAAAGGATGGTAAATTTAGTACTTTTTGTGGTTAACAATTTGATCTTTAAATATGGCTTGGGTCTGCATGCATGGTTTCTTAGGTCCTAGTTCACAGCCAAATAATAGCAATTGGGGTTAAAACAAGCCACAGAGTGCTGGAGTAACTCGACATGTCCGGCAGTGTCCCCCTCTGCTTCCGTTCTGAAACATAGAAAATAGGTGCAGGAGTAGGCCATTCGGCCCTTCGAACCTGCACCGCCATCCAATATGATCACGGCTGATCATCCAACTCAGTATCCTGTACCTGCCTTCTCTCCATACCCCCTGATCCCTTTAGCCACAAGGGCCACATCTAACTCCCTCTTAAATATAGCCAATGAACTGGCCTCAACTACCTTCTGTGGCAGAGAATTCCACAGATTCACCACTCTCTGTGTGAAAAATGCTTTTCTCATCTCGGTCCCCCTTATCCTTAAACTGTGACCCCTTGTTCTGGACTTCCCCAACATCGGGAACAATCTTCCTGCATCTAGCCTGTCCAACCCCTGAAGAAGGGTTCCGACCTGAAACGTCACCAATTTTTTTTTCTCTAGATATGTTGCCTGCCCCACTGAGCTACTCGGGCATTTTGTGTCTATCTCTGGTACAAACCAGCATCTGCGGTTCTTGTCGGAAGGAATTGCAGATGCTGGTTTAAACCAACCTGGTGAGTTACTCCAGCTTTTTGTCTCTATCTGCAGTTCCTTCCTACACATATTGTCTGCTCCACTGCAAAGTCTCCTCGAGCATCTCTGGAGAACATGGGCAGGCAACATTTCGGGTTGGGATACTAATGGAAACAAGGTTAGCCCTGCTTGCTGGCTGTACAGCAGGAGATGTGTTTGGTCCCTACCTCCCATTGCCCAATAACTATTAAACTGAAAGTTTCCCTTCCTGATGTGAACAATGTCTGAAGAAGGGTCTCGACCCGAAACGTCACCCATCCTTTTTCTCCAGAGACGCTGCCTGGCCCGCTGAGTTACTCCAGCACATCATTGTCCATCCTTGGTATAAACCAGCATCCTCATGCGGTTCCTCGTTTCCATATCTGGAGAGAGTGCTTGCTTCAGCGTTAGCAAAGGCTGCTAGGTATACGCAGAGAATTGCACCTTGGATTATCCACCTTCCGCTGGATAGACACAAAACGCTGGGGTAACTCAGCGGGTCAGGCGGCATCTCTGGAGAAAAAAAGAAAATTGGTGGCATTTCGAGTCGGAACCCTTCCTCAGACCTGAAACGTCACCTATTCTTTTTCTCCAGAGATGCTGCCTGACCCGCTGAGTTACCCCAGCATTTTGTGTCTATCTTCGGTCCCTGGTATTGAATGCACATTGAAGGCTTTCAAGACAGAGCTAGATAGGGCTCTTAAAAATAGCAGAGTCAGGGGATATGGGGAGAAGGCAGGAACAGGGTACTGATTGGGGATGATCAGCCATGATCACATTGAATGGCGGTGCTGGCTCGAAGGGCCAAATGGCCTACTCCTGCACCTATTGTCTAAGGCAAATTTAGAATGCAGAGGAGAAACAAATAACCCATCTCTGGAGTGCAGGGAGGGGCTGAAAAGCTCTGTCCAAACTGTGTTACAATCAGCTAGTGGTTAATATGCAGCTGAGACTCATCTACTCTGGTGATTTGCATCCAAATTTCAGTAGTTCTTTAAACTGGCACTGGATAAATCATCAGTGGCGTTCTAGTAGGAGGGTCACCCATTCCTTCTCACCAGAGATGCTGCCTGTTTCCTGCTGAGTTAAGGGCCTGTCGCACATTTACGCGACATCATTTACGTGTCACAACGCCATCTGTGTGACGCGCAAAGTGGGACAGGCCCTTAACTCCAGCTTTTTGTGTCTATCTGAAGCATTTTAGTGTTGGATGTTGAAGTGTGAAGCGGGTGCTAATTGCCCACACGTCAGTTTATAGCTGTACATTCGGCAGAACGCTGGTACAATGATTGGACCTTATTTACTGGACTTCATCTCGCTCTAAACGTTATCCCTTCTCTCTGGTATCTCTGCACTGTGGGCAGTTTGATTGGAATCAAGTGCAGTCTCTTTGGTGACTGGACATGCAACCAAAAAGCCACACACTCGGGACAATTTGCAATTTTACCCAAGCCAACCTGTACACCTTTGGAGTGTGGGAGGAAACCAGAGCACCCGGAGAAAACCCACAGGGTCACGGGGAGAACGTACAAACTCCGTACAGACAGCGCCCGTAGTCAGGATCGAACCCGGGTCTCTGGCGCCGCGAGGTGGCAACTCTACCGCTGCGCCACCGTGCCCGCTGACACTAATCCCACTTGCCCACATTAGTCCTTTATACTGTGCCTATTTAAACGCGTGTTAAAACAGGTTCTGCAGAGGGTTTTAAGGTCTAAGCTCCCTCAATTTACGTTCTAAGCTGGTGAACTAAAGCAGCAATGTGGATGTAGTTGGTGAGTATCTACATACTGAGATAAATGGCCACACATGGCAGTGAATGCATACAGCCATGTTCCCACAGGAGCAAACTAAATAGGCTGCTGATGACAGAGTGTAATTAATTTTCATTCACACAGTGTTCCTCTCTCTGCTGTCTTAGGGGAGATATTAACATATCATCAGACTCCTGTGTTTTTGCTGATGAAAATCAAGGCTGTGAAAGTTCTTGGCAAAGTGAAGTTCAAGGGCACGGAATGAATTGTTTGCAAGATGTACAGTATGTCAGCCCTCGATCCAAAGCTCTTTCTATTTTGGTCGGACATACAGTGTTAAATAGTACGGTGAATGGGAAGGCAAAATAGTGGAACCTGCAGAATGAGAATCCAGTGGATGCCACAGCTGTATCGCTGGCACCATGCCACTGGAACCAGTTGTACCAGTGACACCCTGCACCACTGGGATCACAACTGTATCACTGGCACCCTGCCACTGCACCATAGCTGTATCACTGGCACCCCACACCACTGGAACTGCAGCTGTATCACTGGCACTCTGCATCACTGGGATCACAGCTGTATCACTGGCACCCTGCCACTGGAACCACAGCTGTACCACTGGCATCCTGCACCACTGGGATCACAGCTGTACCACTGGAACCCTGCACCACTGGGATCACAGCTGTATCACTGACACCCTGCCACTGGACCATAGCTGTATCTGGCACCCCACACCACTGGAACCACAGCTGTATCACTGGCACTCTGCATCACTGGGATCACAGCTGTATCACTGGCACCCCACACCACTGGAACCACAGCTGTACCACTGGCACCCTTCCACTGGAACCACTGCTGTATCACTGGCACCCCACGCCACTGTGACGACAGTTGTACCACTGGGATCACAGCTGTATCACTGGCATCCTACCAGCATCAGATACATCACTGGGACCACAGATGCACCACTGGGACTACAGTTGTACCACTGGCACCCCACCACTGGCGGCACAGCCGTGCCAGTTACACCGTCACACTTGCGTACGGAGCTTCTAATATAAATGCCCACGTGGAGAGTTTTGCTGAATGCAAAAAGTTGACACAAAAGTATGAAAAAAGTGGGTTAAGTGGAAGCAAGGTTTTGTGATTCGGATGTACAAGGACTTTAACTTTATTATAAATAGATTATTGTTACAATAAAATGAACAGCAATGGGTTTGAGTTTCCCGGGTTATTACTCCTGTTTGTCTCAACATTTATCGTACCACCCAGCTAATAAGATATTTTGCAGAAGACAGACACAAAATGCCGGAGTAACTCAGCGGGGCAGGCAGCGTCTCTGGAGAGAAGGAATGGGTGACGTTTCTGGTCGAGACCCTTCTTCAGACTGATGACAGGGGAGAGGGAGATACATAGATAAGGAAGTGTAAGGTGTGAAAACGGGACAAAGGGGATGGAGTTCGAGGAACATGTAGAGTCGATCATTGTTAGCTGGGAGAAGGTGACAACAAAGCAAGCGGAGATAAAATGTAGTCAGCGACAGTCAGACTGGTCGGGGAACTGGGAAGGGGAGGGATGGAGACGGAGGGAAAGCAAGGGCTACTTGAAGTTAGGGAAGTCAATGTTCATACCGCTGGAGTGTAAGCTGCCCAAGCGAAATATGAGGTGCTGTTAATATGAGGAACCTAGATTTTAATTGATCTCCATTCCCTTTGTTCTGTTTTCACACCTTACACTTCCTTATCTCTGTATCTCCCTCACCCCTGACATCAGTCTGAAGAAGGGTCTCGACCCGAAACGTCGCCCATTCCTTCTCTCCAGAGATGCTGCCTGTCCCACTGAGTCACTCCAGTATTTTGTGTCTATCTTGAGTTTAAACCAACATCTACAGTTCCTTCCTGCACAGGGATCGTCTTTAACTTTAGGTATGAATTTTAGTTGAGATGGTGGGAGGGGGTCAAGAGCAGAGCCAATGAAAACGTCTTTGGAGTTAATCCCACTCAGGTCACAGCGCTGACAGTATCGCGTGCTGAATAGCGGGGTCCCCTGGATCCAGCAGCTGCTGGTCTTCTGTGATAACGAGTCCAACCCCCTGATCCCGAGCCCTTAAAAATCTCCTCTGTATTTTTGATGATCACTCACATTGAAGTTCGAAGGGCTCGCCTATTGTCTATTGTCATCGTACAAATTCAGACTAGCGGCGGTAGTCGGGTCGAACTTGGTGGAGTGACTGGCTGTTGTATTTTGCAGGGGACATGGAGGAACTGGAGGCCATGTGGCTGACTGGCATCTGTCACAACGAGAAGAACGAGGTGATGAGCAGCCAGCTGGATGTGGACAACATGGCGGGCGTCTTCTACATGCTGGGAGCGGCAATGACGCTCAGCCTCCTCACCTTCATCTGCGAGCACCTCTTCTTCTGGCAGCTGAGGCATTGCTTCATGGGCGTCTGCACTGGAAAACCCGGCTTCCTGTTCTCAGTCAGCAGGGTAAGCACGCACCTCTCTCCCCTCTGCACGCACAGCGTGGTACTGGACAGTCATGAGCATGGATTAACCAACCCTGATCTCCCTGTGGCTCAGCACTTCAACTCCCCCTCCCATTCCGAATCCAACCTCTCTGTCCTGGGCCTCCTCCATGGCCAGAGTGAGCACCACCAAAAATTGGAGGAGCAGTGCCTCATATTCCGCTTGGGCAGTCTGCACCCCAGCGGCCTGAACATTGACTTCTCCAATTTCCGGTAGCCCTTGCTGTCTCCTCCCCTTCTCAGCTCTCCCTCAGCCCTTTGGTTCCTCCTCTTCCTTTCTCCTCCCCCCCACACCCCCAACCCTGCACCAGTCTCAAGAAGGGTTTCGGCCCAAAACGTTGCCTATTTCCTTCGCTCCATAGATGCTGCCGCACCCGCTGAGTTTCTCCAGCATTTGTGTCTACCTGCATGGATACACGCCTTTCGGGTGTCAGGGGTTATGGGGAGAAGGAGTCCACAACCAGGGGCCACAGTTTAAGAATAAGGAGTAAGCCATTTAGAACGGAGACGAGGAAACACTTTTTCACACAGAGAGTAGTGAGTCTGTGGAATTCTCTGCCTCAGAGGGCGGTGGAGGCCGGTTCTCTGGATACTTTCAAGAGAGAGCTAGATAGGGCTCTTAAAAATAGCGGGGTCAGGGGATATGGGGAGAAGGCAGGGACGGGGTACTGATTGGGGATGATCAGCCATGATCACATTGAATGGCGGTGCTGGCTCGAAGGGCCAAATGGCCTACTCCTGCACCTATTGTCTATTGTCTTATTGTCTAAGGCAGGAGAATGGGGTTAGGAGGGAGAGACAGATCAGCCATAATTGGATGGCAGAGTGGACTTGATGGGCCGAATGGCCTAATTCTGCTCCTATCACGTATGGACATGAATCAATCCTTATTTCCCTGCATCTCACTTCAAGGAAGTGGTTGTGAAGGCTGAAGGCGGATGGTACATTGATTGGCGTTCAGTTTCACTCAGAGTCGTGAGGGAAGTAGTTGAATACAGCCCCCTCTGGTGGTGGAGGATTTAATCATTTGGTCAGAATCTGAGACATTCGATGCAGGCACTATTTAGAGCAGGCCCTTCGGCCCACAGTATCCGTGCCTGCCCATGATCCATATCCCCACTGTGCAAAATCACCTGGGCGGCACGGTGGCGCAGAGGTAGAGTCGCTGCCTCACAGCGCCACCCGGGTTCGATCCTGACCACGGGTGCTGTCTGTACGGAGTTTTTTACGTTCCCCCTGTGACCGGCGTGGGTTTTCTCCGGGCGCTCCGGTTTCCGCCCACACTCCAAAGACGTGCAGGTTTGCTGGCTAATTGGCTCCGGTAAAGATTGTAAATTGTCCCCTAGTGCGGGGGGGTGGTGTTAATGTGCGGGGATCGATGGTCGGTGCGGACCTGATGGGCCGAAGGGCCTGTTTCCACGCTGCATCTCTAGATACAAACTAAACTAAACTAAAAAAAATAGAACATAGACCCTTCAGGCTGAGTCAGCCAACTATAGCTCATATTGGAACTCAAATAACTCTTCAGACTTTTTAGACTTTAGAGATACAGACTTGGCCCACCGAATCTGCACCGACCATGATCACCCCGTACACCAGCACTATCCTACACACTACGGGCAAGTTATAAGGTGTGGGCAAGTTGGGCCGAAGGACCTGTTTCCATGACTCTATACCAGATGGACTTCATTGAAGGTCTTGACCTTGCCTCCTCTTGTTGCTCTCTTGCAGGGTATATACAGCTGCATCCATGGCGTTCCCATAGAGGATAAGCAGTCGTGCATGGACTCGCCGACGGCCACGGTGAACGACACGCATTCCAACATCATGCGTCTGCTGAGGACAGCCAAGAGCATGGCCAACCTGACGGGGGTGAACGGCACGCACTTCGGCTCGCCGCAGAGCGCGCTGGACTTCATCGGGCACGACCCGTCGGTCTTCGACGTGTCCGAGCACCGGAGAAGCTTTGCCCACTCGGACTGCAAGTCGTACCAGCCCGACGACAACCTCTTCAGTGACTACATCAGCGAGGTGGAGAGGACGTTCGGGAACCTCCACGCCAAGGACACCAACAGCATCTACCAGGACCACTACCACCACCACCGGCCGCACAGCATCGCCAGCACCAGCTCCTTGGACATCCCCTACGACTGCGACAACGCTATGTTTGGCACGCAAGGTCGCACCGTGTCGCGGAAGCCCTTTGAGGTGGGCCTGCCGCTGAAGCACGCCCAGGGCCACCTGAGCGACAGCTACGACAACCACAAGTACCCGTTCAAAAGCGACCGCTACGCCCACGACGACCTGATCCGCTCCGACGTGTCGGACATCTCCACCCACACGGTCACCTACGGGAACATCGGCAACACCAAGCGCCGCAAGCAGTACAAGGACAGCCTGAAGAAGCGGCCGGCCTCGGCCAAGTCCCGCAAGGAGTTCGACGAGATCGAGCTGGCGTACCGGCGCCGCGCCCACACGACGGACCGCAAGGGCCGCTTCTTCAACAAGGACAAGCTGCGCGACCTGTACCGCGACCAGTTCCGCTGCGCCGAGGAGGGCCAGCCCCGCTGGCAGCATGTGGACCTGACCGAGCTGTACCAGGGGCGCGGCAGCGGGGGCACGGGGGCGGACGACGACTACGGCAAGTTGGGGGCGCCGCGCTTGGCCAGGCCCCACCACCTGCACTTGGCGGAGTTCGGCCCCGGCCCCGGGCAGCCCCAGGGCGGCCTGTGGGACAAGCCCGACTGGGCCGGGCAGCAGGCCGAGGCCTACTGCCGCAACTGCCCGGCCCCGCTGCACAACCACGGCGGGCAGGGGGCGGCCAGGGGGGGCTGCCACTGGTGCGAGGCCTGCAAGAAGGCGGCCACGCTGTACGACATCAGCGAGGACAACTCGCTGCAGGAGGCCGAGCTGCCGTCGGGGCCGGGCCCGCCCAAGTACCCGAGCCCCGGAGACTCGGCCAAGCTGGCGCGCCGGGGGCGCAACAGGCTGAGGCGCCAGCACTCCTACGACACCTTCGTGGATCTGCAGAAAGAGGAGATGGTGGCCATGGCACCCCGCAGCGTCAGCCTGAAGGAGAAGGACCGCTTCCCCGAGGGCAGCCCCTACGCCCACATGTTCGAGCCGGAGCCCCCCTTCAGCGGCAAGGCCCCAGCCCCCGAGCACCGCAGCCTGAGCCGCTACCCGCTCAGCAAGTCCCTCTACCCCGACCGGGTCACCCAGAACCCCTTCATCCCCACCTTCGGAGACGACCAGTGCCTGCTTCACGGCACCAAGTCCCACTTCAAGCAGCCGGCCGCCCCCAAGGGCCGGGTCCCCTCCTCCACCACGGCCGTGCTGGGCACCAGGTTCGCCAAGGACATGTGCCTGGGCGGCCAGGCCGCCGTGTGCATGGCCAACAACAAGGCCGCCAGGGCCTTCAACGGCTCCAGCAACGGCCACGTGTACGAGAAGCTCTCCAGCATCGAGTCGGACGTCTGAGGCTGGGGGCTGCTCGGGAACTCCTGCTCTCCCTCTCGCAGCGTGGCGCGCTGGAGATCCAGATCAGTCGCCCTTTTCTACTGTTTAGGTTTTTGATCTTCATCCAGAGCATCAACAGTCTTTGTTTTTTCGTTTTTATCAGCAGCGTCATTATGGCAGTGAATTGGAATCCACGATGAACATTAAGTCTGGTCCAATACAATATGGCAAAAATTCTAACTGCATGTCAATTGTATCGTTACATCGGGTGATGCATCTTTGTGTAGGGATGACGATTATTAATAGAGTACATATGCATATCAGTGCCAGTACTGTACAGTTTCAAACCTGTTTTAACCCACTTGCCACTTGAAGACCCTGTCTGGCTTTGTTCTGAATGCCGGGCAGGGCCCTCGACGACCTTCAGCTGCAGACTTTATTGCAGGAGTGGAGATGGGTTGCAGCGATATGATCTCAGAACGATGGTGTGTGTGTGTGTGTGTGTGTGTGTGTGCGTGTGGGTGGGCGTGCAAAACGTTAGCATTCATGCATGAGCGTGTGCGTGTGTGCGCGCGTGCACATCTGTGTGTGTGTGTATGCATAAATACACACACCATGACCATTTACACGTGTGTGTGTGTGTGTGTGCATGCATATATTTACACGGGTGTGTGTGTGTGTGTGTGTGCGTGTGTGCGCGCATGCACATCTGTGCGTGTATGCATATATACACACACCGTGACCATTTACACATGTGTGTGCGCGCGTGCACATCTGTGCGTGTATGCATATATACACACACCATGACAATTTACACGTGTGTGTGTGTGCGCGCGCGTGCACATCTGTGCGTGTATGCACTCATACACACACCATGACCATTTACACACGTGTGTGTGTGTGTGTGTATCCACACACGTTCACTCATGACATGAATGCGTGTGTATATATTTGTACGTATGCGTGCGTGCGTGTGCGTGCGTGCATCCATGCACACGTGTGCATGGCTCCATAATGGCAGCGTGCCGTGACATTGTTGAGACTCGGTGATAATCATTGACATCACAGCGGTGGTGAGATGAAGTTTTTAAGCAACTTTCGAAGTCCCAGCAGACGTGTGAAGTGGGGCGTCTAAGCTGGGTGACCATTACCTGCAGATGCTTGCGTTACAAGATTTGGTTATGATTTCAGTCGTAATCGGACCGACGGATAGGGATCACTCCCCAGGCACAGTCCTTTCTGGCAGTGCCGGCGACAGCATTGTGGCAAGTGACACGATTATTGCCCAGTGAAGTAATTATCATCAAATTACACACAATTAACTTCATAACTTGCTTTGTATTTTGCTGGTCTTTCTGTGAAGGAGCACTGCCCGCTATCTATCGATCAGCATGAAAGCAGATTCTTTCCATTCCACGAGCCTAGATCATTTCACCGCATCAATGCCTCAAGATAAGGAATTTCATTGGAATGAAATGGCACGCGATATTGCTCTGCGGCCCAGTATTTCTGATCAGGAACTAGCAGCACGTGTGGCTGCAGCAAAGCTCAATTACGTAGAGAGAGAAATTACCTTGAATTGAATTGAATATTTA
Source organism: Okamejei kenojei (assembly GCA_035221665.1). NCBI lineage: Eukaryota > Metazoa > Chordata > Chondrichthyes > Rajiformes > Rajidae > Okamejei > Okamejei kenojei. Next base: position 5,272,237 of record CM069167.1, read on the forward strand.
TTGACAAGTCACGGTGGAATTCTTTGCTTGCATACCCGAGGTATGCAAATAGTCTCCGCTAAAGGGCGCTTACAATATTACAAACCCCCCCCCCCCCCCGCCCTCATGCCAGGCCCCCCTTTCTTCTCTCCCCTCCCTCATGGCAGACCGCCCCCCCCCCCCCCACCCCGGGTCCTCCGTTGTCCATCGTTCTAAATATCCACCTCGCCTGCCATAGAAACATAGAAACATAGAAAATAGGTGCAGGAGTAGGCCATTCGGCCCTTCGAGCCTGCACCGAGCATGGAGCGAAAAGCCAAACTGTGTGAGAGCCAGTCGCCATGTCGTCTTGGTTAGAGAGTGTTGTGTTACTGCCAACCGTAGGACATGGCTGAGCGTAATGTACAAATTAAAGGGCGTTGAACAAATTATCGCAGCGGGGATCAACTTTGACTTGGCTGGCCCGGGGCTGGTGTAGATTGCAAGGCCCTCTGGGTCTGTGGGCACAGGTTCAATGGGGGCCTCTTAGTCCTTCTGGTAAGGATTAGTATTTGTGAACTTCCAACAGTTCATAGGCTCTAGGAGCAGAATTAGGCCATTCGGCCCATCAAGTCTACTCTGCCATTCAATCATGGCTGATCTATCTCTCCCTCCTAACCCCACTCTCCTGCCCCTCCCCATAAAATTCTCCGCATCTTCTTAAAAGAACGTCCTTTAATTCTGACTTGACAACTTTTAAAACCTGACAGGCGTTTGCACATGGCTGGACGCAGGTTAAATAATCCTTGTGTGTGGGCAACTTTCTCAGTGAATTGCATTGGGTAAGATCCTTCTCTCTCTCTCTCTCTCTCTCTCTCTCTCTCTCTCTCTCTCTCTCTCCCCTCTCTTATTGAAACCAGAACCAAATCAAAGTGCCAAAATAACCTTGCAAACGCCAAGTCAATTTTACAGTGGGATTAGGTGGTGCTTGGCTTTGCCATAAAGCAGGAGGTATATCAGGGGATTGTGTGTGAAAGCCCAGTAATTATGGGCAGTTACTTACTGTGACTTCTGGATGAGTATTTGACTGAATAAACCAGGGTTGGAGAATATATAAAGCAAAAGACTATATTGGTTTAAATGCTGTGATGTTGATAATTGTGGATACGTTGAATTCTGCAGCATTATTGGCTTAAGAGGCGACTAGTTGTTGTGGAAAGGGTTAGCTTTGGTTAGAACAGTTTTTGGTTCTTTTTAGAAGGCCACGAGACATCATTGAGGACATAGAAACATAGGAAAATAGGTGCAGGAGTAGCCAGCGTCACCATTCAATATGATCACGGCTGATCATCTAAAATCAGTACGCCGTTCCTGCTTTTTCCCCCATTTCCCTTGATTCCTTTAACCCTAAGAGCTAAATCTAGCTCTAACTCTCTCTTGAAAGCGCATCACTGACAGGAAACTGAGTGGAGGTGTTCGGTATAGGAAGCAACAGGGAGATTTAATGCCGGCCAACTGCGAATTCCCAGTAGCCTGTAGATTCTGAAAAGAGTGCACAGTTTGGTTTAGAGATTTAGCACGGAAACAGCCCTTCGGCCCACCGAGCCCACGTCGACCAGCACACTAGCACCATCCTACGCAGTAGGGGGCAATTTACAATTTACAGAAACCAATTAACTTATGAACCCTGCACGTCTTTGGAGTGTGGGAGGAAACCGGAGCACCCGGAGAAAACCCATGTGGACACAGGGAGAACGCACCCATGGCCAGGATAGATCCCGGGTCTCTGGCCCTGCGAGGCAGCTACTCTACCGCTGTGTTGCCCACACAGTGAGGTGGAGAATGTAGTCCCACATTCCAAACATGGTACTAGAATCCAAAATAAAGGGGTCAGTCTTCCCAATGTCCCCTTTACCAAGTGAATTAATTGGTTTCCCAGAAAACATATTGGTTTTGTTCACGGCCTAGAATCCATGTAAGTTTGGTGAACACAGTGTCCAGAGGTGCCTCATGAAACAGGGATGCTTGTGTCATTTTCTTTCACGGACGTTATGGATGAACAGCTTCCTTCCTCTGCTCTACCGCGCCAAAGTTCCCAGTCGTTCTTTTAAAGCTTGGTTGCCCGCCATCACATTGGACGATGCCGGTGAACAGACAAGTGACTTTCAATTCTGGGCAGGCGCAGATCCAAGCACGGCGCTCATTTGCATGCATTTGGTGAGATTCCGTCAAAGGTTTCAAGTTGTACATAGTATGAATGCGCGCAGAACGCAGTCCGATATTCGAGGAAGAGTGTATTTGACTGTTTCTTTGGAGTTTTTAATGGGGTGTTCATGCTTATGTGATTTTTGTGATTTTGAAGTATTTTGGTATGGAAAAGATTCTGGAAAAAGCCGAGAGAAAATTCATGATAGTTTCTTTTTTTATGTTGAAAGGAAATACTTGTGTTGAACAAACTTAGATGTGGGTGGAGCAAAAATAAATACACCTTTGGCATAGATTTGGCTTTTATTTTGGCTTTTACTTTGACCAGTACATGTTTAAGGCTCGTAAAATATTTTATTTTCGTTTGCGAACATCACGGCAAAATGAGAACCTTAGATGGTGTACTCTTTGGAAGAATTGGAACATTAAAGTGGAAAGAACCCCCGTAGGAAGGAAATTTGTTCAAAGAATAACTGTACATTTTCATGTAAAAAAAAAAAATCAAATTTAATGGGTAATATTAGTAGCTGGCATATTACTATGCCTGTAATATTTCTCCATGATATAATGATTTAATTATTTTAAAATATGCTATGCTTTCAAATTAGCAGACACACGTTTTTTTGAGATGTGTCTGTAATTAATATAACTCAACTAGTTGCCAGTAGTGTCATCATTTTTATTAAAAGCATCTTTCTTTTGAGAGACAAAATCCCTGTGAATTCACCGTGTCGGCTCTCCAATCTCCCAAGCATCTTAAATGTTGTCAGTGATCAGAGAAACTCCCTGTACCACAGAGTGAAGCACTCTGTTTTACCGTATGATACCATAGAACTTTATTTATCCCAGGAGGGAAATTAATCTCCCAACAGTCATACATGAAGCATGAAATTAAAGTGATGAGTGGAAAGGATTGGGGATGTGCAAAGATTTGAGGAGGTGGGGGAAGGGGGGATGGGGGTAAGGGGGGGGGAAGTCAGTCTCAGTCTACCCCACGGCAGAAGGGGGAGGAGTTGTACAGGGAAGAAGGATCTCCTGTGGAGTTCTGCGCTACATCTTGGTGGAAGCAGTCTGTTGCTGAAGGTGCTCCTCAGGTGGACCAGTGTGTCAAATCTGTTTAGAAAGGTTTGAGTTTAAACACTAAAACCTTTGTTCAAAGTACCCAGTGAGTTGAGTCTATTCACTTTGTGTAGGAAGGAACTGCAGATGCAGGTTAAAACCGAAGGTAGACACAAAAAGCTGGAGTAGCTCAGCGGGACAGGCTGTACGGAGTTTGTCCGTTCTCCCCCTGACCCGTGTTGGTTTTCTCCAAGATCTTCGGTTTCCTCCCACGCTCCAAAGCGTACAGGTGTGTAGGTTAATTGGCTTGGTGTAAAATGTAAATTGTCCCTAGTGTGTATATGACCATGTTCGTGTGTGGGGATCGCTGGTCTGTGCGGACCCGGTGGGCCGAAGGTCCTGTTTTCACGCTGTATCTCTAAAGTAAGCTAGATTAAACTCGGGTCAGGAATATGATTGAATCATGATTAAAGGATTGGAGCAGCAATGTAATGGTTGTTAGTTGATAGGTTGCCATAACGTGCTGTGAAATAGGCTGTTAAAGTGCAGTATCTGCCAAAGAAGACCACTGGTTCATTAGTGTTCCTCGTGGAAGGAAGCGTGTCACTGAGTTTAGTTTAGAGATACAGCGCAGAAGCGGGTCCTTCAGCCCACCAAGTCCGTGCCGACCACACACTAACACAGACTAGGGACAATTTTTACAATTTAATTTTAAAAATTCACAAACGTATTCATTCAATTTCATCAACGCCAATTAACCTACAAACCTGTACGTCTTTGGAGTGTGGGAGGAAACTGGAGATCCCGGAGAAAACCCACGCTGGGGAAACATATAGAAACATAGAAAATAGGTGCAGGAGGAGGCCATTCGGCCCTTTGAGTCAGCACAGCCATTCATTGCAATCATGATTGATCGCCCCCTATCAATAACCCGTGCCTGCCTTCTCCCCATATCCCTTGACTCCACTAGCCCCTAGAGCTCTATCCAACTCTCTCTTAAATCCATGCACAAACTCTGTACAGACAGCACCCATGGTCAGGATCGAACCCGGATCTCTGTTGTTGTAAGTAAGTAAGTAAGTAATTAACTTTATTGGCCAAGTATTCACATACAAGGAATTTGCCTTGGTGCTCCGCCCACAAGTGACAACATGACATACACTGACAGTTACGAATGACTCAGAAAACACTAAACATTAATAATAATAAAACATTAATGATAAAACACCATTGATTAGGCATGTGAACCAACAACATACCAGATCAAAGGGAGGCTACAGAGGGTGCAGGTCTTGTAAGGCTGCAGTTCTGCCGCAGTGCCTCCACTCTTAGTTAGCTCGGGAACACAATGCTGCTCCAGTCCCACACAAGGCATTGATTTTTTCCTTCCTTCCGAAGGAAAACATGCCATGTGTAGGAAATGCACATGTAGAGAATGGGTAATAAATCGATTCTTGTACATACATCCCAAGAAGAACTATTGGAATAAATCAACTTCTAGCAGTGGAGGTTAATGTTGCTGTTGAATTAAGTGCTTCTGCCTGCCATCTTACACCGCCCATTGTCTTATTTATCTTGCCATTCTTCCCTTGAATTGGCAGACAGAAATGTGGCTTAAGGGAACGTTAAGGAAATACGGGCTGGCTCACATATTTCCTGATGGTTTGTCATTCTCAGTTTCAGTTTTAGTTTATTGTCAGGTGTAGAGTGGAAAGCATGTGTTGCGTGCAAACCAGACAATACATGATTACAATCGAGCCATTCACAGTGCACAGCTACATAATAAGGGTATAATTCCCCTGTCCCACTTAGGAAACCTGAACGGAAACCTCTGGAGACTTTGCGCACCACCCAAGGTTTCCGTGCGGTTCCCGAAGGTTTTTGTCAGTCTCCCTAATGGTCGAAACTGACAAAAACCTCTGGCAACCGCACGGAAACCTTGGGTGGGGCGCAAAGTCTCCAGAGGTTTCCGTTCAGGTTTCCTAAGTGGGACAGGGGCATTACATTCAGTGCAAGGCAAGGACAGATCAAAGATAATCTGAGGTTCCACGATGAGGCAGTTCTCTGCTGGTCCAGCACTGCTCGCTGGTTGTGGTAGGATGGTTCAGTTGCCTGATAACAGCTGGGAAGAAACTGTCTCTGAATCTGGAGATGTGCGTTTTCACTAGTTGGGAGCCAAAGGAAAGATTTTACTGACATTAAGTATGTAAAACCCTGCCTTAAAAACTTGGCCTTAAATGTACATGTAAGCGAGGAGGTGTAAGGTTACTGTCTTTACACAGTCGTAAAGCTGATCAGTGTTGCCATATGTTTTCCCATTTTTAGCTTCTTGTGGGATTTCGGTTGGAGAAACTTTTAATTTATCTACATTTAAAACTATTTGGCAGATACTTGGGTGTGACTTAAGGACCTGTCCCACTTTCACGACCTAATTCACGACCTTTTTTACTCGTGGACATTTTTCATCGGGCTAGAAAAACGCCGCAACCTACTTGATGCCACGAGTACCTACGACTAGCATCACGACCTACCTACAACCTGCCTACGACCTCCTACCACCTCGTGACGACCATGCTGCGAGTATGAGTCAAGGGCAAACTCGGCAGAGGTCGTGAATTAGGTCGTGAAAGTGGGACAGGCCCATAAGTCATGTGGTGAAATATTGTCTTTAACTCAATAATCTACACCAATGAATATGCTGAGAGAATGGAGCAGCTGGGCTTGTACACTCTGGAGTTTAGAAGGATGAGAGGGGATCTCATAGAAACATAGAAAATAGGTGCAGGAGTAGGCCATTCGGCCCTTCGAGCCTGCACCGCCATTCAATATGATCATGGCTGATCATCCAACTCAGTATCCAATCTCATTGAAACATATATGATTGTTAAGGGTTTGGACACGCTAGGGGCAGGAAACATGTTCCCGATGTTGGGGGAGTCCAGAACCAGGGGCCACAGTTTGAGAATAAGGAGTAAGCCATTTAGAACGGAGACGAGGAAACACTCTCTCTCACAGAGAGTGGTGAGTCTGTGGAATTCTCTGCCTCAGAGGGCGGTGGAGGCAGGTTCTCTGGATGCTTTCAAGAGAGAGCTAGATAGGGATCTTAAAAATAGCGGAGTCAGGGGATATGGGGAGAAGGCAGGAACGGGGCACTGATTGGGGATGATCAGCCGTGATCACATTGAATGGCGGTGCTGGCTCGAAGGGCCGAATGGCCTACTCCTGCACCTATTGTCTATTGATTATATAGTTTAGTTACACCTGTTTTAGAAATTGCCCCTTGTAGTTTAGACCAGAGTATTTGGATCTGGCGAAATGGTGGGCCAACACCAAACACTGACTATTTGACAACCTTGAAATCTCCAATTTTAGGTAACTTCTACAAACACCCCCCCCCCCCCCCCCCACCCCCCCACCTCTCCCCACCACCCACTCTTTGTCCATTGGAATTTCAATGGAGATACTGTGAGTAAAAAACATTGATGGTATTTTAATGCACACAATAAGACCCCCCCCATACAGAAATACACTCCCCTCCCCTAGTGTCTAAGAAGGAAATGCAGATGCTGGAAGATCGAAGGTAGACAAACGTGCTGGTGGTGGGAAGAGGGAATCACAGAGGGGTGGGGGCAGTCAGAGAGGAGGTTGTTAAACTGTCTTCGGAGGGAGGAGGGGTTTTTTGAAGAAGGGTTTCGGGCCGAAACGTCGCCTATTTCCTTCGCTCCATAGATGCTGCCTCACCCGCTGAGTTTCTCCAGCACTTTTGTCTACCTCCCCTAGTCCCCCCCTAGAGCCTGCTTTCCGTCTCCAGAATAGGAATGTTTCTGCTTAACCTCACAGAGAAGGTAGTGCGTCTACAGAAGCCAACGTTGTTACGTGTTTAGGAAGGAAGCGCAGATGCTGGTTGGTACCGAAGATAGACACATAACGCTAGGGTAACTCAGCGGGTCGGGCAGCATCCATGGAGAAAAGGAATAGATTAAGTTTCGGGTCGGAACCCTTGAAAGAATTGTTCGGATTCCTTTTCTCCAGAGATGCTGCCTGACCTGCTGAGTTACTCCAGCATGTGTGTCTATCTTCTGTCTAGGCAGTAGCCATCAATCTCGCCCTTGATCAGTGTTGGCCTGCGGTAGTTTCGGTTGACAAATGAACAGTTATAACTTCATAAACAATTGAGGTTTGGATTTAGAGATGCAGCGTGGAAATAGACCCTGTGTCCCACCGGGACCGGGCCGATCAACGTTGACCCATGCACTAGTTCTGTCCGACACACACTGGGGGGCAGTTTTGCCGATTTAAGCCAATTAACCTACAAACCTACAAACACGTCTTTTGTGTAGTGCGAGAAACCTGCGCACCCGGAGAAAACCCATATAGTCACAGGGGGGACATCCAAACCCCGCAGTCCCAGGATCGACCCCGGGTCCCCGGCAACTCCGCTGCCGTGCCACTCTGTCGACCGTTGCGTTAGTATTTTCTAAATATTCTCACTGCATGCCGACCGTCCATGATACTCAACCATTCCAAGCCAGAGCAGGCCAGGTTATATCAAATTCACAAGATAAAGAAAGTTATGTATGTCGCGTTCAGTGTGAAACAACAGGTTTAGGAGTGCTGTCCACGCATAAGAATTGGCCACTTGTCTAAGTTATAGACCTCAAACTAATATACATCTCCCATTACATGGGAAAATACCTACACGGAGGGTTCTTTTGCATGCATGTACACTGTATGTAAGTGTGTGTGGGTGTGTGTGTAACAGTGTGAATAAGGATTAGTTGATGTTACGAGATACACAAAGAAGCCTAAAGTGAAAGTTGGAGTATATTCCCCCAGCATTTGGAGGGCACTTTTTTTAAAAACTAGTTCAGGGACATGTGGGTTACATTTGTGGGCCATTCTCTGGCTATCCGCCAAAGCTTGAAACGCAATTTCTAAACTGGACAGCCGCGTCCTTGTGTGACGGCCGCCATATATCGGTGTAACGTGGGGATTTCACACTGTCTCTTGGCAAAGATGAAGCAAAGGCAAGATGTTCCTAAGCTGAGGTGGTGTCTGATTTGAGGGGCGATGGTGTTTGAGTGCCCCTCGTCTCTATCTGGCAGTGTGGCCTGGCGCTGAAGTGACAGAAAATAGGTGCTGGAGGGGGCCCATTCGGCCCTTCGAGCCAGCACCGGCTTGGTCTGGCAAAGTCAGTGGGAGGGACAATTGAGACGCGAGCAGAGGAAATCAAGTTGAAGATCGGCTAGTACATCACGCAGTCACACGCACGGGCTAATTACAGTGCTTAATATCAAGTGAATACTCTGGGCCAACTCAGAGTAAATACTGATGAGTTGGAATCCACTACACGACTTCCTCCGAGTTGAGATAGTCTCATCTGGTGGGGAGGCCGTTCCTCGGGAGACATGTTTGTATACTTGTCTGTAAAAAAAAATAATTCTGTGGGTATGTGCATTGCTGGCGAGAGACCACTTTTTATTTGCCCTGCCCTCTGTGGCCCATGAGGAGGCGCTATTGAGCACACACACATGTGAACTGTTGAGGTCTATGTGACATGGACGTTGCCACATTGCAGACTGGCAGAGAGTTGACAAGCTTGGACGTTTATCTGGCCAGCAGTTATCTGCTTAATGCCAATAATCACAGGTGCAACACAATGCCAGGAATGATATTCTAGCTATCATATTATGTATATAGGATCTGTGGTGAGAGCCTTAACAACAACCTCTTCATCAATAGGTTTTTTTTTCAATTTTTGCTCTTTTTGTAAATGATTACATTTAGAAATAGATTTCAAATAAGACTTTTAATAACACAATATGGGGTGTACTCAAAAAATATTCTTTAAAAGTTGTGTCACGGTTTGTTTACACTTTTTGAACAATGAGTAAGGGTTTCTCTCTCTCTCTCTCTTCTTTCTCCCTCACTCTCTCTCTCTCTCTCTTTCTCCCTCACTCTCTCTCTCTCTCACTCTCTCACTCTCTCTCACTCTCTTTCTCTCTCACTCTCTCTCACTCTCTCTCACTCTCTTTCTCTCTCTCTCTCTCTCTCACTCTCTTTCTCTCTCTCTTTCTCTCTCTCTCTCTCTCTCACTCTCTCTCTCTCTCTCTCTCTCTCACTCTCTCTCACTCTCTCTCTCTCTCTCTCTCTCATTTTCTCTCTCTCTCACTCTCTCTCTCACTCTCGCACTCGCTGGTCGTTAACTTTCCAAGTATATGTGAGATTTCAATACAAATGTCCGAGAGGCAGGGTTCGGTTGCCTGAGCCACTGGAACACATTTGTAAAATTTTACTTGAAATTGAATAATGTATATTGTGTGATTTTTTAAGAGTGAAAAAAAGGTTGGCTGAAGACACTTAAGAATGTCGTAGTGGACTGAGGGACTCCGTTGATCTGCCATATTGGATCGTGCAGTGATTGACTTCCATTATTGCCTTTACCGATCACTTGATTTCTCATTTTGAAATGCATGGTTCCTTTTTAAAAGAAATTGTTCTTGATGATCCATGAGTAGCCTCATTCTAAGTGTATTTTAATAGTGTTTGGTCACTATCTTGTGAATGCTCTTAGTCCATCCGTGCACTTCAATATGGCAGCAGACGCGTCCGTATTATTGCCTGATAAATAATTGTCCATAAGAGGGGGTCGAAGATCAGCGGGCGGGCGAAGAACGTTGTCGGGCGCGGAACCCGAGAGGGGACTGGAATGGGCTGACGTTGGGCATATGAGGTGCAGTAGGCGGCTAGATATCCTTGAAGGAGAAACATACTCCTTACCCAAACGTTAGGAGAAATCGTTGAAGGGGAAACATACTCCTTTACCTAAAAAAAAATAGGACAAAATTTCCAACCGTTAGGATCTGCAAATCTCCGAGCCCTAACGCTCGCGAGAACAAGTTACAGAAGAGACAATTGAGAATTCTCATTCTCATTCAAGCTTCATTCTTGCCTGCTGGCTCCAGTCAGCGTCTTCGTCCCAGATTGTATTTTGTCCAGAGGTTGCAAAAATTCTGATACTGTCAATAGATCATAAGTTTGTACTGAACAATCATGCACTTTATTTGGTGGGCCCCACTGGCGGTGTGTGCAAGCAGGCAAGAAGGAAGGAGATCGGCTCAGCACACCTCCAAAGTACAGAAGCCTCCATTTCAGGACCTTGGACAGAGTTCTTTCAATCTGGACCATGGTTCCCATTTTAAAGGATTGACTTCATTAGATCGGGACAGAGTGTTTTAATACCATGGGCCGCCCCAGGGTCTTCTAGCCCTCCTGTGTTGATTGTTGCCTCTGTGTCTGTCAGGGTCACTAATGGCCTCGACCTCTGACTATGAGAGTGAACCTTGTGTTCTGATGATGCAATTCCTGCACTATGTAATGTAAACATTTTCTACAGGACCAACAGGGTGTGCTCTCTCCAGCCTTTGAGCAATTTGTGGCAGCATCCCTTCCATTCCACAACCCTCCCCCATTCACTTCACTGCAGCGAGCCATGTTGCATATCTCTCTCCCTCTCTCCCTCTCTCTCCCCACCCCCTCTCCCTCTTCCCTCTCTCCCCTCTCTCTCTCCTCTCTCTCTCCTCTCCCCTCTCCCCTCTCCCTCCCTCTCCCCCTCTTCTCTCTCTCCTCTCCCCCTCTCCTCCTCCCCTCTCTCCCCCTCCCCTCTCCTCTCCCCTCTCTCCCCCTCCCTCTCTCTCCCCTCCCTCCTCCCTCTCCCACCCCTCCCCTCCCCCCTCCTCTCCCTCCCCTCTCTCTCCCTCCCCCTCTCCCTCCCCTCTCCCTCTCCCTCTCCTCTCCCCCCTCTCCCTCCCCCTCTCTCTCTCTCTCCCCCCTCTCCCTCTCTGCCCTCCCCTCTCTCCCCTCTCTCCCCCCCATCCCCTCCCCCTCTCCCCCTCTCTCCCCCCTCTCCCCTCTCTCTCCCTCTCTCCCCTCTCCCTCTCCCTCCTTCTCCCTCCCTCTCCCCCTCCCTCTCCCCCCCCCCCTCCCCCCCTCTCTCTCCCACCCCCCACCTTTTGCTTATCCGTATTCTAGTTGCTCGTCGCCCAGTGAACCCCAGCAAATGTGTCTTCTCTTACTCAGCTGTGTTTCCTGTGGAGCCCAGGCTTCACCTCTATGTAATAACCCTTGTGTCTTTGAAGGTATAGTGTGTGTTTGTTTATACGGATGAGGTATGGGTGAATGAAGGTGTCCTGATGAGTACCAACCCGTGTATATGTGTGCATCTGTATGGGTGTACATAAAGAGTGCAGTTGTGTGTCCACAAATGCATATACATATCTACACGTGCCTCAATTGTAAATGTTTCATGCTTGTAAACACCTCTTGGAATATATATATATATATATACATTGTCTTGGTCAAGCTATGAGGGGCCGGGATTTCTGATTCCGAGCTTGCCAGTTGCTTAGTTTAATTTAATTCAGTTTAGTTTAGAGATAATGTGCAGAAACACGCCCTTCGGCCCATCCACTCCATGCCAACCAGCGATCCTCGCATTATCCCGCACACACTAGGGACAATTTACAATTATCCCAAGCCAATTAGACCTATAAACCTGCACGTCTTTGGAGTGTGGGAGGAAACCGGAGATCCCGGAGAAAACCCACGCAGGTCACGGGGAGAGCGTGCAGACTCCGTACAGACAGCAGCCGTAGTCAGGATCGACCCCGGGTCCCTGGAGCTGTGAGGCAGCATCTCTACCACTGCACCACCGTGCCACCCTGTAACTTGTGGTGCGGTTTGCCTTTAACCTGGCCACAACTAAATGAGTAGATTGAATGGGACCCGAGGAGCAGCCTTGCTTTTGTCCCTGCAATGGGCAGAGGTACTTACTGGAGGCCAGGCCTTAATGCTCATCACCTGCCCCATGCAACCAGGCACAATGGGCCCGATTGTTCAATGTTCGTCCATTGCCTTGTGCGTGTGAAGGTTGAGCTCTGAAATGTATTGTATTTGGTTTTGAAAGATTAATGTCCTCTTGGTCAGTCTGTCGACAGGGTAGCTTGTTTCCCTCCATTGATCCACATTCCTGATAAGTTCACGTTGTAGGAGCTGAATGAGGCCTTTCGGCCCGTCAAGTCTACCCCTGCCCATTCAACCATGGTTCATCTATCCTTCCCTCTCAACCCCATTCTCCTGCCTTCTCCCCGTAACCCCTGGCACCCGTACTAATCATGAGCCTGTCTTTCTCCAATGGATTAGAAATATCCATTGACTTGGCCTCCACAGCCTTCTGTGGCAATTAATTCCGCAGATTCACAGATTCTAGAAGTCAACAGGTTGACACCATCAAAGGGGACATCCCTCAACCAGTTTCTCTCACAAGGCCTGGCAGATCAAAGCGTTGGGGATTTTTTTTTTTAATTTGCAGTGTTTTAATTTTTTACCCTCCCCAAGTGCCCTGACTCCAATTCCTTTCTTTTTTCTTCTATATTTTATTTATTTTAATAAAAGGAAAGAAAAGGGAAAGCAAGAAGAGAAGAAAGGAAAAAAGTGAAAGGGTGGAGTAGAGCAGAATGAGTAAAAGCCCCCTAAACTAGCGGTCCCCAACCTTTCTTAGCTCACGGCCCCCTTGGGCTCTTGAATGTTTCTGTGGCCCCCCCATGACATTATTAGCGGGAAAAAAGTGGCCCCCTTCATTGAACCTGTGGCCCCCTAAATCCCCAAATGTTTCTGTGGCCCCCCTGAAATTTGCCGTGGCCCCAGGTTGGGAATCACTGCCCTAAACTACCAAAGCAGTGTAGCAGAAAGATAGAGGAATAAGAACAAAAATGGAGATATACCTTGCCCCTGACTCCATTCCCAACTCAGCTAATTGCAACCGTCTCGCACTGAGAACTGGCAACGTGTTTCTGGTGAGGGTTTTACAGGAGGCTACTTTGTGTAATTTCTTCCTGCCTGTGGTAGGACTGACTTTTACCAACTGTTCTGTGTGTGTGTGTGTGTGTGTGTGTGTGTGTGTGTGCGTGTGTGCGTACATGCGTGCGTGCATGTGTGTGTGTATGTGTGAGTGTATGTACGTGCATGTGTGTGTGTATACGTGCGTGTGCGTATGTGTACATGCGTATGTGTGTGTGTATGTACGTGCATGTGTGTGTGTATATGTACATTCATGTGTGTGTGTGTATATGTACATGCATGTGTGTGTGTATATGTACATGCATGTGTGTGTGTGTGTGTGTATGTGCGTGTGTGCGTGTGTGCATGTGTGTGTCTGCTCTCTCTCCCTCTCTAACGCCACACTACATTGCTCCAAACAAATAGCACAAGGCAGAGAGCTTAAAAACAATAAACAGCCAGCCAGGCAAAACCATAGCATCATTTTGAAAATGGAGTCCAAAGCCATTTTAGTTCAAGAATGAAGCGTTTTATTAGGTTTTCAAACTTTTTAAACAAGGAAATATATAGTTCATGAGGGTATCGATATCAGTGTTAGGTAGCTTTGTAGTACTTTGTGTTTACTTTATAGCTTGTATATATTCATATATCAGGAATTTAGATAGCTGGGAATTTGTTTTAAATTACAGCTCCAATTTGCTGATTGATCGGAAGGGAGGGGAGGGTGGGGGGGGGGGGGGGGGGGGGGGGGGGGGGTGGATGGAACTATCAAAGATTGTGTGGAACCTAGACCAGGTTTGTGGAATAATCCAGCCCTCCCACAGTCGTTAAGGTTTTAAACCAGGTACCGAGATGAACTCTGCCGTGTGTGTGTGCGTGTGTGTGTGTCACGTGAGATCATTTTAGAAATGGCTTTCCTTCGCAGAGTTTGTGATGGCCCTTTATTTGCGTTTTTTCTGGTGATTTTTTTTAATTAACGCGGAAAAGAAAGGTTTCGGGACTTGGAAAAAGCTTTCCTTTTTGATCCCGTCGCAGCAGAACAGTAACACACTAGCCCGACCGAACAAACGATAGAAAAAAAGCGAATTAAGTTATTGAAAATGCCGGTGCATCATCTTTGGTTTTCTGTCTCTCATTTCCGCACTAACCCCCAATCGAATACAGCCTCGCGTGTTCACAAATACTCCTGGTCGTGTAAGAAGCTATGAACTGTACCATGTACCTCAAGTGCATTGAGGCTAAAGTTCCTCGGGCCTCAATCTTCGTAGTGACACGGGAGCTAAGTCACGAGGTTCATCGGGACAAAGAGTACAAGAGAATACACGAGCCAATCTCTTGGGTTTGCTGGTTAAAATAAGCCTGAGGGTCATTGGCACCCCACCCACTGGTCAAGATGGTGATTTGAACTGGTGGGCCGTCTGTGGCCATTTTTGGCCAAGCTCTGGTCGCCGTTTTGAAATCCAGTGAGAGAGAGTGGGGGTACTGCCGCTGAAGTCAACGCTAAATTTGTCCCCCTTTCTTCCCGAGTTGGAGGGGATTTGAGGTCGGAGCCACGTTCCGCAGGCCGCATTGAACCCCCTATTGTTTTAAATAGGCACTAACGGACCGGGAGTGTGTGTGTGTGTGTGTGTGTTACACGAGCCTGTATCATCCCAACACTCCACCGGCCATCTGGTACGCTGGGCAAGGGGCGAGCAGAAAGCACTTTGAGGGACCATTCCTGGAAGCTGACCAACCAATTCCAACCAAAGACGGTCGGAAAATGGGCGACTTCATATTACCGCGAACCCTACTATCACTTTACTGAGGAGATTTCCTCACCCTGTTAATTTAAAAGAGATTAGCACTTTTGACTAAATAGATATTTAATGAGTTTGCGTCGCCAGTATCTAATTGTCTCCTCAGCGGGATGAATATGGAGAGAAGACACACTAAACTTGGTCTAGTTGGGGGAAGGGGGGACGGAGAAGGGGAGTTTTTGGAGACTGGGTAGAGGATGGTCCAATGGCATTTTACTGGGCTGCGATTGCTTGGAGAATGTCCCTTGCGTTTCAATCGGATGTATGTCCAAACCTCTGGACGCCCAAGGTAGGTGAGGCTGGGATGCTCTACCGCATTATCTGTTCAGAGCAGCGTGGAGGAACCTTCCTCTTGGCTTCCTTCCCCCCCATCCATCTGCTCAGCTCTCCCGAAAAACTGAAATATTCCATCTTTGCCACTTTATTTGGTGAACTGGGGAGGAAATGTAAAACCTCCCCCCCCCCCCCCCCACCTCCCCCCGCCCTCCGGCTAAAAAATCACAAAGAATGGGAAGCGAGAGACAAATTGTCGGATGTTTTTTTCCACGATATGTTCCTTCCTCTGTATATAACTATGGTGCGGATGTTTTAAAAAAAAAATACACAGGACATTGCTATGTAAAAATCTGTACATAGAGAAAGATTCTTTTTTCTATTGGAAATCATTTCTTGTCACTTTATATTCAAAAAATAAAGTCTACAACACTTCAAAATGCTGGCATGTCTTTCTTTGGCCATGAGTCATGTGATAGGAGCAGAATTAGGCCATTCGGCCCATCCAGTCTACTCCGCCATTCAATCGTGGCTGATCTATCTCTCCCTCCTAACCCCATTCTCCTGCCTTCTCCCCAGAACCCCTGACACCCCGTACTAATCAAGAGAAGGGTTTCGGCCCGAAACGTTGTCTATTTCCTTCGCTCCATAGATGCTGCTGCATCCAGTTTCTGAGTTTCTCCAGCACTTTTGTCTACCAAGAATCTATCTATGACTTACAAATATCCACTGACTTGAAAAATATCCACAGCCGTCTGTGGCAACAAATTCCACAGATTCACCAACATCTGACAAAATAAATCGCTCCTCATCTCCTTCCTAAAGGAACATCCTTTTATTCTGAGGCTATGACCTCTGATCCTGAACTCTCCCACTAGTGGACACATCCTCTCCACATCCAGGCCTTTCCCTATTCGGTAAGTTTCAATGGAAGTCCCAATCAAGGGATATGGGGAGAAGGCAGGAACGGGGTACTGATTGGGGATGATCAGCATGATCACATTGAATGGCGGTGCTGGCTCGAAGGGCCGAATGGCCTACTCCTGCACCTATTGTCTATGTTTCTATGTCCCCCCCCCCCCTCATCTAAACATCCTTCTAAGAGTCTGTCATCCAAACTCATCCATCCGAGATTAATCCAAGATAATATTGGATGGATTACAACAGGGGTGGGAAACCTGAGGCCTTAAGGCTGCATGCGGCCTTCTAGGCCATTAAGTGCGGCCTTTTGAATGAATCAAAATTTTGTAGAACAAGTCCTTTTATATTTATTAATATGTTTTTGTTCGTCTTTTATTATTTTTTATTTTAATCTTAAAATGAACGTATTTAAAATACCAAAGAGTAAAAGAAGATTCAACGAAATAATCCTCCCCAGACTGAAGGCCACAATTAAAACATAAAACAATAGTCATGAGGGCTATTTTAACAAAATAATGTACATTTTGAAGTATATCTAATTGAAGTATACTTGGATGCGGCCTTGTTAGATCACAGCTAACTTACTGCGGCATTCCGACATGAAAAGGTTCCCCACCCCTGGATTTGAACATAGAACAGGCCACAATGTCCGTGGCGAATGTGATGCCAAATTAAACTAATCCCTGCCTACATGTGATCCCTATCCCACTATTCCCTGAATTTCATGTGCCTATCTAAAAGTCTCTTAAATACCCCTGTCATGTCTGCCTCCACCGTCATCCCTGGCAACATATTCCAAACACCCAACACTCTATGTATGTGAAAATATAACTTGCCCTGTACATCTCTTTTACACATTCCCCCTTTCACTTATGTGCTCTAGTCTTTGACATTTCCATCCTTATGCCCCTGTCCCACTTAGGAAACCTGAACGGAAACCTCTGGAGACTTTGCGCCCCACCCAAGGTTTCCGTGCGGTTCCCGGAGGTTTTTGTCAGTCTCCCTAATGGTCGAAAGTGGTTTCCGTTTTAAAAATCGGTAATTTTTTAGTCGAAGCCGGTTGCGATGCTAGTTGAAGGTGGTTGCCGGAGGACAAAAACCTCCGGAAACCGCACGGAAACCTTGGGTGGGGCGCAAAGTCTCCAGAGGTTTCCGTTCAGGTTTCCTAAGTGGGACAGGGGCATAAAAGGGTTCAGTCTGTCTACTCTATCTTAGGCCTTTCATAATTTTTTATACTTCTATCGGGTCTTCCCTTCAACCTCCGATACTCCAGAGAAAATGATCAGTTTGTCCAATCTCCCCTTATAGCTGTAGAAGCAAGGAACTGCAGACGCTGGTTTACAAAATAAGACACAGAGTGCTGGAGTAACTCAGTGGGTCAGGCAGCATCTCTGGACGTTTCGGGTCGGGATCCTTCCACAGACTGAAGAAGGCTCCTGACCCAAAATGTCACCTATCCATGTTCTCCTGAGACGCTGCCTGACCCTCTGAGTTCCTCCACCGCCCTGTTTTCTCTCCTTACAGCTACCTAAAACCCTCTAATCAAGGCCGCACTCTTCTACACCCTTTCCAAAGCATTCAACTCCTTCCTGTAATGGGGTGATGAGAACACACAGTACTCCAAATGCGGCCTTTAACTAAAATGTTATAAAACTGGAACATGACTTCCTGATTCAAAACAATCCTCCCCCCCCCCCCCCGTCCAATGGGGAAAATGGTACAA
Source organism: Okamejei kenojei (assembly GCA_035221665.1). Taxonomy (NCBI): domain Eukaryota; kingdom Metazoa; phylum Chordata; class Chondrichthyes; order Rajiformes; family Rajidae; genus Okamejei; species Okamejei kenojei. The sequence goes on from CM069167.1 coordinate 5,290,012, forward strand.
AAGTTGATCAACTTTCCCTGTTTTCCTCAACCCATGCCTTAATCAATTTTTAACCTCTGCCCACCCTCGACATTTCAGTCCTATGGAGTCCAGATTTAATCTTTAGACTGCAGACTTTAGAAATACTGTGTGGAAACAGGCCCTTCGGCCCACGGAGTCCGTGTCGACCAGCGATCGCCCCGTACACCAGCACTATCCTACACACACACTAGGGACAGTTCACAATTTTCACCAAAGCCGATTAGCCTACAAACCTGTACGTGTGGGTGGAAACCAGGGCACCCGGAGAAAAAACCCACACGGTCACAGTGAGAGAACGTGCAAACTCCATACAGACAGCATCCGTAGTCAGGATTGAACCCGGGTTTCTGGCGCTGTAAGGCAGCAACTCTACCGCTGCGCCACCGTGCCACTCTGCGAAAGCCTCTATCTCTGCTACGATCCTACAACAGTATTTAAGAAACCGTGTTAAACTTAATAGGCACCCGAGAGAAATCTCTTAGGATGAAACTCATTGTAAAGAGAAACCTTTCCCATGTTTAAGATTCAGTGAAATCACAGCTGTTCTTAATGTGGTTGAATCACTAGACTAGAAACCAGAGAATCAAGATATTACTTAAAATTACAGTTAATTAATTAAATTCTGTAATATAAAAAAAAATAACTGACTACCGGGATGAAGTTAAAACCCAAATTGCTGGAAAGGTTGCCTTTCAGGTTTCCTAAGTGGGACAGGGGCTTAACAGATCACTGACTTCAAAGGGAAATCCTGTTTCATTTTCCACAGGTGCGGCCTGACCCACTGAGAAATACAAATTTTATTTCAGATTTACAACATCTGCGGATATTGCTTTTCAATTTTTGTTTAGCTTAGTTTAAGGATACAGCGCGGAAACAGGCCGTTCGGCTCACCGAGTCCGCACCGACCAGCGACTAACTCCGCACACTAACTCCATCCTACACACACTAGGGACAGTTTTACATTTGCACCAAGCCAATTAATCTACAAACCTGTACGTCTTTGGAGTGTGGGAGGAAACCGGAGATCTCGGAGAAAACCCACGCAGGTCACGGGGAGAACGTACAAACTCCGTACAGACAGCACCCGTAGTCGGGATCGAACCGGGGCCTCTGGCGCTGTCTACCGTTGCGCCACCATGCTGTCCTATCTCAGTGAAGAACTATCAATCTCACCCACGTGAGACCCACAGAAATCTGTTTTGTTCTTAACCGTCTCCACAAAGCCCAACGGGCCACCTATCCACATCTGTTTGAGGAATAGATCAGGTAAGATGCACAGAGTCTCTTGCCCAGAGTAGGTGGATCGAGGACTAGAGAACACACATAGGCTCAAGGAGAACGCAAAAAGATTTAATAGGAATCTGAGGGGTAGCTTTTTCACACAAAGTGTGGGTGTGTGTATGGAACAAGCTGCCAGAGGAGGTGCAGTAGTTGAGGCTGGGACTATCGCAATGTTTAAGAAACAGTTAGACAGGTACATGGATAGGACAGGATAGGAGGGATATGGACCAAACGCAGGCAGGACTACACTGGGACTCGTGTAGATGGGACATGTTGGGCAAGGGCCTGTTTGAATCTATGACTCTATGATGACTCCATCCCAAGGCAACTAGAGCTGGCCTTTTAGTGTTGAATGGCTTGGCTTGGATTAGGTTCTGATAACTTTCTTCTTTCTCTGGGTACTCCAGCAGTAAAAGACTGCAGCACTAATTCCTAACAAACCTTCAAATCTCAATCAATTCACTCCTTCGCTTTCTATATTACAGAGAAGACAAACCTTGTTGAATGAATCTTACAAAATAACTTCTGAAAATAATCTGGTGATTTGATGCTACTCTCCAACTAGAGCCTATTTATCTAAGTCAACGGCACCCAGACGTTGAGTTCAGTTCAAGTTTTAGTTTCATTTTAGTTTCATTTATTGTCACGTGTACCGAGGTACAGTGAAAAGCTTGATGTTGTGTGCTATCCAGTTAGGGAAAGACAACACTTGATTAAGAAGAAGGTCTGAATTAAGTGCGTAGGAAGTCACTGCAGATAATAGACAATAGACAATAGGTGTAGGAGTAGGCCATTCGGCCCTTCGAGCCGGCACCGCCATTCAATGTGATCATGGCTGATCATCCCCAATCAGTACCCCGTTCCTGCCTTCTCCCCATATCCCCTGACTCTGCTATCTTTAAGAGCCCTATCTAGCTCTCTCTTGAAAGCATCCAGAGAACCGGCCTCCACCGCCCTCTGAGGCAGAGAATTCCACAGACTCACCACTCTCTGTGAGAAAAAGTGTTTCCTCGGGTACACAGGTAAGAAGTTGGGTTCCTCGGTAAGATGTTGGTTTAAACCGATTATAGGCACAAAAAGCTGGAGTAACTCAGCGGGACAGGCAGCATCTCTGGAGAGAAGGAACGGGTGACGTTTCGGGTCGAGACCCTTCTTCAGACTGGTTAGGGATCGGGGAAACGAGAGATATAGACGGTGATGTGGAGAGATAAAGAACAATGAATGAAAGATATGCAAAAAAAGTAACGATGATAAAGGAAGCAGGCCATTGTTGGCTGTTTGTTGGGTGAAAATGAGAAGCTGGTGCGACTTGGGTGGGGGAGGAATAGAGAGAGAGGGAATGCCGGGGCTACCTGAAGTGAGACAAATCAATGTCCATGAATTAAGGTCTCAGGAAGGGTTCCGATCTGAAACGTCACCCATCCTTTTTCTCCAGAGATGCTGCCTTACCCTTAGAGCTGCTCCAACACTTTGTGTCCATCTTCGGTGTAAACCTGCATCTGCAGTTCCTTCCGATACATGATTAAATCGAGCCGTCCGCAGTACACTGTCATCCCCTTACAGCCAACAGCAGAGAGCCGCAGCAGTTTTGAAGACAAGTCGAGACACTAGACAATAGACAACAGACAATAGGTGCAGGAGTAGGCCATTCGGCCCTTCAAGCCAGCACCGCCATTCAATGTGATCATGGCTGATCATCCCCAATCAGTACCCCGTTCCTGCCTTCTCCCCATATCCCCTGACTCCGCTATCTTTAAGAGCCCTATCTAGCTCTCTCTTGAAAGCATCCAGAGAACCGGCCTCCACCGCCCTCTGAGAATTCCACAGACTCACCACTCTCTGTGAGAAAAAATGTTTCCTCGTCTCTGTTCTAAATGGCTTACTCCTTATTCTTAAACTGTGTGGCCCCTGGTTCTGGACTCCCCCAACATCGGGAACATGTTTCCTGCCTCTAGCATGTCCAAGCCCTAAACAAGCTTATATGTTTCAATGAGATCCCCTCTCACCCCTATAAACCCCAGAGTGTACAAGCCCAGCCGCTCCATTCTCTCGGCATATGACAGTCCCGCCATCCCGGGAATTAACCTTGTAAACCTACGCTGCACTCCCTCAATAGCAAGACTTCCAAAGTCGCCAAGGACAAGAGGAGCCTTCAAATGATTTTCCTGGCCACCTGAACCACAACTACTAATTCCCTGAGACAAGCCTTGGTTCCTCACTTGGGGCAAATTCAGGGAAAAGACAAACCACCGTTGACAGGCAGACTGGAGAGCAGAAAATAGCACTTGTGACTGAGGTCCACTTATTCAAAGTATGTGGCCCGCGAGATATCAGTGTACAATTGATCCATATTTCCCGAAGGCAGATTCAGTTCACTAAGAGAAAGATTTTTTTTTTTTTAATCCATGCCTGACGGCCTGTTGACACAAAACAGGACGTCAATGTGAAGACAAGACCCTGGTTACAGCGTGAGTTCCCCAAGGGTGGGAATGGAGAAATAAAGACTGACGTTCCTCATCTCATCAAGTGCCAGTTGACCAATGTGGAACACACATTGAAGAACACACTGCAGCCCGGAATAGAGAAGCATTTTTAGTTAAGTTCAGTACAGAGAAGGTTCACCAGACTGATTCCTGGGGTGGCAGGACTTTCATATGAAGAAAGACTGGATAGACTCGGCTTGTACTCGCTAGAATTTAGAAGATTGAGGGGGGATCTTACAGAAACTTACAAAATTCTTAAGGGGTTGGACAGGCTAGATGCAGGAAGATTGTTCCCGATGTTGGGGAAGTCCAGAACAAGGGGTCAATGTTTGAGGATAAGGGGGAAATCTTTTAGGACCGAGATGAGAAAAACATTTTTCACGCAGAGAGTGGTGAATCTCTGGAATTCTCTGCCACAGAAGGTAGTTGAGGCCAGTTCATTGGCTATATATAAGAGGGAGTTAGATGTGGCCCTTGTGGCTAAAGGGATCAGGGGGTATGGAGAGAAGGCAGGTACAGGATACTGAGTTGGATGATCAGCCATGATCATATTGAATGGCGGTGCAGGCTCGAAGGGCCAAATGGCCTTCTCCTGCACCTATTTTCTATGTTTCTATGTTTCTATGTTTCTATGTTTCAGGAAAGAACAGCAGAAGCTGGTTTAAATCGATAATGCTGGAGCAACTCAGCGGGACAGGCAGCATCTCTGGAGAAAAGGAATGGGTGACGTTTCGGGTCGGGACCCTTCTTTAGACATTGCCTGCAGCTGAAACCGGTCTGGAATAACTACTGAACATCCTTGACTGCAGAGGCTGCTGTGGAATGGGGAAACTAAATCCGTTTTATCGGAAATAAATTGTGCTATTAATTTCATCATGACCTTTGAGGGAACTCACACAGTATGACCTCTTAGAAACATAGAAACATAGAAAATAGGTGCAGAAATAGGCCATTTGGCCCTTCAAGCCAGTACCGCTATTCAATATGATCATGACTGATCATCTAAATTCAGTACCCTGTTCCTGCTTTTTCCCCATATCCCTTTATTCCTTTAGCCCTAAGAGCTAAATCCATCACTCTCTTGAAAACATCCAGAGAATTGGCCTCCACTGCCTTCTGAGGCAGAGAACTCCACAGATTCACAACTCTCTGGGTGAAAATGTTTTTCCTCATCTCAGTCCTAAATAGCCAACCCCTTATTCTTAAACTGTGTGACCCCTGGTTCTGGACTCCCCCAACATCGGGAACATTTTTCCTGCATCTAGCCTGTCCAATCCTTTAAGGATTTCATATGTTTTACACCAACATCAATTGGAGCTGATCCAGGGCCGGATTTAGATGAAGAGAGGCCCTAGGCTATTCCACTTGTGAGGCCCCTCCCAATCCTCTATGTAAGCCCCATCCCAATCAGCCTATGAAGCCTATAGGCCCCCCTAGATCTCGAGGCCCTAAGTTTAAGCTTGTGAAGCCTATATGAAAATCCGGCCCTGAGCTGGTCTCTGCCCTTGATGCAAGTTAGTGACAATTAGTGACAATTTACAGAGGGCCAATTAACCTACAAACCCGCACGTCTTTGGCATGTGGGAGTAAACCGGAGCAACGTATCTCGGTACACGTGACAATAAACGACACTAAACCAAGCTAACTAACAAAGGATATCACCATGTTTGGAGCTGATGGAAAGGTCGGAGGGTGTTGAGATGTGACTGGGAGTTTTGTGGCTTCCAAACCTGCACACACGGTGACAGATCCTCATCTGCAAACCATCAGCCAGATCTGAGCTGGGATACGTGTAGGAAGGAACTGCAGATGCTGGTTTTAACCGAAGATAGACACTAAATGCTGGAGTAACTCAGTGGGACAGGCAGCCTCTCTGGAGAGAAGGGATGGAGGTTGTTTCGGGTCGAGACCCTTCTTCAGACAACATATAGATGTGTGTATCTATCTATCTATCTATCTATCTATCTATCTATCTATCTATCTATCTATCTATCTATCTATCTATCTATCTATCTATCTATCTATCTATCTATCTATCTATCTATCTATCTATATCTATCTATCTATCTATCTATCTATCTATCTATCTATCTATCTATCTATCTATCTATCTATCTATCTATCTATCTATCTATCTATCCATCTATCAATCCATCTATCTATCCATCTATCTATCCATCTATCCATCCATCTATCCATCTACCCATATATCCATCTATCTATCTATCTATCTATCTATCTATCTATCTATCTATCTATCTATCTATCTATCTATCTATCTATCTATCTATCTATCTATCTATCTATCTATCTATCTATCTATCTATCTATCTATCTATCTATCTATCTATCCATCTATCTATCCATCTATCTATCTATCTATCTATCTATCTATCTATCTATCTATCTATCTATCTATCTATCTATCTATCTATCTATCCATCTATCCATTTATCTGGCCATCTATCCATCTATCTATCCATCCATCTATCTATCCACCTATCTATCCATCTATTTATCTATCTATCCATCTATCCATCTATCCATCTATCTATCTATCTATCTATCTATCTATCTATCTATCTATCTATCTATCTATCCATCTATCAATCTATCAATCTATCTACCCATCTATCTATCTATCTAACTAACTATCTATCTATCTATCCATCTATCCATCTATCTATCTCACAAAGATTTCTATTTAGGCCTCGGTTTAATATAATGAGACACAGCATTCATTATGACCACACACTGCCGTGACAAATCTAATTAAAATCTACCGCTGGTGGTTAATGGAAATTAATTTCTTACAGTTGGAGATACCTGTGGCAGATGCTGAAGCTGGAATGAGATACGGTTTGTGCTTAACCCGTTACCTGACGATGAATAATCGCCAGCTGTTTGTGGGTGCCATGCTTCATCAGCAGCTGTCTCCACTGAGGTATTCTGCAGAGGTTTCCACAACACTTGGCTGGGACTATCCCAACGCTTTGAGAAACGGTTAGACAAGCACATGGAAAGGACCGGTTTGGAGGAATCTGGACCAGACGTGGGCAGGTGGGACTAGTGTGGCTGGGGCATGTTGGCCGGTGTGGGCAAGTTGGGCTGAAGGGCCTGTTTCCATGCTGTATCACTCTATGAGTCTATGGCTTGCTGGTGTATCATCAAATCTCAAACCACACACTGATGTGGAAGCTCACAAATAAACCTAGTCGATACTCGGGCTGAAGGTCATGGTGGAGCAGCGGGAGTTGCTGCCGCACAGCGCCAGAGACCAGGGTTCGATCCTGACTACGGGTGCTGTCTGTACGGAGTTTGCGCGTTTGACCTGCGTGGGTTTTATCCGGGTGCTCCGGTTTCCTCCCACACTCCAAAGACGTGCAGGTTTGCAGGTTAATTGGCTTCAGTGAAGAATGTAAATTATCCCTCGTGTGTGTAGGATAGGGCTAGTCTAAGGGGGGGCGGGGGGTCGCTGCTCAGCACGGACTCGATGGGCCGAAGGGCCTGTTTCTATTCTTCATCTCTAAAGTCTAAAGAATGATGAACAAAAGTGGGATGATGAGGCATGGTGGAGAACATGCAAACACCACACAGACAGCACCTGACGTCAGGGCTTTGGCCTTGTGAGGCAGCAGCTTTGCCAGCTGTAGCCCTGTGTCAGTCTAAGAATGTAATTTTGCCTTAAAGATTTAAAATTTATGTTCAAATGCCACTCTGGACATTTCTCTCAAGCCTCCCCATCCTTTAGAAACATAGACAATAGGTGCAGGAGTAGGCCATTCGGCCCTTCGAGCCTGCACCGCCATTCAATATGATCATGGCTGATCATCCAACTCAGTATCCGGTACCTGCCTTCTCTCCATACCCCCTGATCCCTTTAGCTACAAGGGCAACATCTAACTCCCTCTTAAATATGGCCAATGAACTGGCCTCAACTACCTTCTGTGGCTGAGATTTAGCTCGCAATATTTTCCTTCCTTCTCCCCAGACTTAAGAAGGTCCACCTGTCTCCCCAGATTCTGGTGAACTTCTACCGCTGCACCATCGAGAGCATCCTTACCAACTGCATCACAGTATGGTATGGCAACTGCTCTGTCGCCGACCGGAAAGCTCTGCAGAGGGTGGTGAAGATCGCCCAACGCATCACAGGCTCCTCACTCCCCTCCATTGAGTCTGTCCATAATAGACGATGCCTGCGCAGGGCGCACAGCATCGTCAGGGACAGCTCACACCCCAACCGCAGACTGTTTACCCTCCTCCCATCCGGGAGACACTACAGGTCCCTCCGCTGCCGGACCAGCAGGCTCAAGAACAGCTTCTTCCCTGCGGCTGTCACACTTCTCAACGCTGCCCCTCAATGACTGCCTGTCTCCACCCCTCACCACCCCCCACCCCCCCCCCCCCGGACTATCCAATCACCAGCAAATTGCATGGATACCACTGCATGTATTACTTGTTTATTCGTAAGTTCGCCCTTCAGAGATACCAACTGCATTTTGTTGTCTCTGTATTGTACACTGCACAATGACAATTAAAGATTGAATTGAATTGAAAATTCCTTTAAATGGTGAAAATACCGTGATGCATTTCCAATTGTGAGATTCGAAAGTAATATGCATTAACTGAGGAGCCAATACTTTTACATAATTGTGTAACGCGCAGAACCTTTAATTAAAACGGGCGTAAGAAAGAACTGCAGATGCTGGATAAATTCAAAGGAGCCTTTTGCAGTGACTTTCAAAGCCACCAGAGGGAGGTGGTGAGTTTGAGGAAGAGCTCTTCACTGAAACTACACTTAACACAACTAGGCTTGTCCCTTCACCTCCCCCCTCCGCTCCTTTCAGGGACCCAAGCAGTCCTTCCAGGTCCGACAGAGGTTCACCTGCACCTCCTCCATCCTCATCCGCTGCTCCAGATGCCAGATGATCTATATCGGTGAGACCACGCGGAGGCTTGGCGATCGTTTCGCCGAACACCTCCGCTCGGTCCGCAATAACCAACCCGACCTCCCGGTGGCTCAGCACTTCAACTCCCCCTCCCATTCCGTATCCGACCTCTCGGTCCTGGGCCTCCTCCACGGCCAGAGTGAGCAACACCGCAAGTTGGAGGAGCAGCACCTCATATTCCGCTTGGGGAGTCTGCATCCTCTGGGCTTGAACATTGAATTTTCTCAATTCTGTTAACCCTTGCTGTCTCCTCCCCTTCCCACCTCTCCCTCGGCCCTCGGGCTCCTCCTCCTCCTTTTCCCTTTCTTCTCCCCCGCCTCACCCCCCCCCCCACCCCCCATCAGTCTGAAGAAGGGTTTCGACCCGAAACGTCGCCTATCTCCTTCGCTCCATAGATGCTGCTGCACCCACTGAGTTTCTCCAGCCGTTTGTGTACCCTATATATTGTGTACTTATATATCGTGTGTAGGAAGGAACTGCAGATGCTGGTTTAAACCGAAGATAGACAAAAAAAAAAGCTGGAGTAACTCAGCAGGACACGTGACAATAAACATAACCTAAAGCTTTGCGTGACACCCTTACTAATCATTCTCTGCTTTAAAATACCCAATGACTTGGCTTCCACCGTCGCCTGTAGCAATGAATTCCACAGATTCACCACCCTCTGGCTAAATAAGTTCCTCCTTATCTCCATCCTACAGGTACATCCACTTATTCTGAAGCTGTGCCCACCAGTCCAAGACTCTTCGGAGTGGCACGGTGGCGCAGCAGTGAGTTGCTGCCTCACAGCGCCGGAGACACAGGTTCGATCCTGACCACGGGTGCCGTCTGCACGGAATTTGTACATTCTTCCAGGGACCGCGTGGGTTTTCTCAGGTTGCTCCGGTTTCCTCCCGCATCCCGAAGACGTGCAGGTTTGTCGGTTATGCCCCCTGTCCCACTTAGGAAACCTGAACGGAAACCTCTGGAGACTTTGCGCCCCACCCAAGGTTTCCGTGCGGTTCTTGTCCTCCGGCAATCACCTTCAACTGGCATCGCAACCGGCTTCGACTAAAAAAATTACCGATTTTTAAAACGGAAACCACTTTCGACCATTAGGGAGACCGACAAAAACCTCCGGGAACCGCACGGAAACCTTGGGTGGGGCGCAAAGTCTCCAGAGGATTCCGTTCAGGTTTCCTAAGTGGGACAGGGGCATTAATTGGCTTCTGCAAATTGCCCCTAGTGGGTAGGATAGAACTAGTGTACGGGTGATCGCTGGTCAGCGCGGATCCAGTGGGCCAAAGGGCCTGTTTCCACGCTGCAGTTCCAAACAAAACTCTCAAAATTGACTTCTCGAAACATCCTCTGCACATCCAGGTAGTCTTCTGTTTATCAGGCCATTCATAGAGACATCTAACTCCAAGTCATAGCCTTCCAAGTCATCATGGTGTGTAGTTAGTGTCATTGCAATACAGTGAGAACTGGACAACTATTGCACGGGCAATTAATAAAGCACCAATTAGGAAACCAGTATATTGTTATTTCCAAAATAGTTTATATAGCAACAGTAATACAAAAAAAAGTCAAAATGGTCATCCCTCTCCCACAGATGTACATCAAATAGAGCAAATCATTATAAAGCTACCCTGAACATTGATTTGTGCGTGTGTGTGTGTGTATGTGCATGTGTGTGCATGTGCGTGTACCTGTGTGTACATGTGCGTGTGCATGTGTGTGTATGTGCATGCGTGTGCATGCGTGTGTACATTTGTGTGCATGTGTGTGCATGTGTGTGCATGTGTGCGCATGTGTGTGCATGTGTGTGCATGTGCTTGTATCTGTGTGTGCATGTGCTTGTATCTGTGTGTGCTTGTATCTGTGTGTGCATGTGCTTGTATCTGTGTGTGCATGTGTGTGCATGTGTGCGCATGTGTGTGCATGTGTGTGCATCTGTGTGCATGCATGTGTGCGCATGTGTGTGCATGTGTGTGCATGTGCTTGTATCTGTGTGTGCATGTGTGTGCATGTGCTTGTATCTGTGTGTGTGCGCATGTGTGTACATGCGTGCGCATGGGAGAAAAAGTCAGAAGATTAATCAAGAGCTAACCAGAGTTTGCTGAGGAATATATCGCGATGAAAAACTTCTCCAAGATGTGAAGGTGGGAGAGGCATCAGCCCTTGTTGGTCCAGGAGAGACCGGGTGAAAAATACATTGTTTTAATTTTTTTTAATTAATCTATAAACTTGGAAGTTTTTAATTACAATTGCCTGAGAGAGATTAAAAAAAACACTAAATCTTACGTGATTTTCCTTCTGGTGGAAAAATGGGATATTCAATAGATCGATAGATAGCTTGATCTCAAAAGTTATCTGGAATTAGGGCATCATTCCTATTAAAAGAATCTGGTTGAAGCACGATGTAACTACATTTCACAATGAATTAAGAGGCTGCAAGCTTGCTCTCCCATGGACTAAGATCATGGTTGTTTAGATCTTTTCAGGGAAGAGGGTGGAGAACTGTTCTCACCATTCTCCAAGAGCAGACGGCAAGATGGGTACGAAGGAACTGCAGGCGCTGGTTCACACCAAAGACAGACACAAAAAGCTAAAGTAGCTAAGGCAGCACGTCTGGGGAAAGGGACCAGGTGACGTTCCGGGTCGAGACCCTCCTTCAGACGGAGTCAGGGGACAAGGAGAGTGAGAGTCCCTCTCTCCCGACTCTCAGCCTGAAGAAGGGTCTCGATCCGATACGCCACCCATTCCTTTTCTCCAGAGATGTTGCCTGTCCCGCATGCGAGTTGCAAACGCACCATTTTGCGTCTGCCTTCAGCAAAATGGGTAGACTTGCCTGCCGGCTCATTGTAGCGGCAGTGCGTAAGCCCTCTAGGGCAAAAGGCAAGGTAAATGATAAAACTAGGCACGGGGGAAACATCTAGTCCAAGCACATAGGAGATACAAAGAGAGAAACGTCAGACATTGGATGGTAGGCAAGTCCTTTGGATCTGCACAGCTTTCCTTCCGACTGGAGTTTAATCAGGATGGTTCAAGCCAAAACCATTGGACCTCTCTTGAGTGGATTGGATACATTTTGCAGATGGTGACCTTTCCTTCGAGGCATATCTGACCTTCCCCTCGCTCTCCACACCCATCCCCGAGACCACGAGACCCCCGACTCGAGGATGGAGATGGACTTTGTAGCCAGTTAAAATATAAATTGTCTCGAATTTGAGTTGGGTACAAGACAACTAGAGGATGATGGTAAGAAGATCTCCCACCATTGAGGATGCCTTCCTTCCAACCCATTGACCAGGTCTGTTGGAAGGCTACACCTTCTCCAAATTGATTTAAACTCCAAAATTCAACTATAAACTGGGAGGATTTTAGTTGCAATTGGCCTGAGAGAGATTTTAAAAAAAATAATACTGGATTTTATGTCATTTTTCTTCTGATGGGAAAGGGATAATCGATAAATCAGGAGATAGCTTGAGAATCTTGCGGGTGGAGCACCAAAACAAATTCCTTGTATGTGAATACCTGGCTAATAAATTTGTTCATTATTCTTAATTATTATCTAAAATGTATCTGGATTCTTGGAGCCAGATTAAGCCTCATTTGGCCCATATCCCTCTAAACGTTTCCAATCCATGTCTTTTTTGTGTGTTGGGGATGGGCAAGGGGAGAGAAATAGGACGTAGATGGGTGCGGCACGGTGGCGCAGTGGTAGAGTTGCTGCCTCACAGCGCCAGAGTCCCGGGTTCGATCCCGACCAGGGGCGCTGTCTGTACATTCTCCCCCTGACCTGCGTGGGTTTTCTCCGAGTGCTCTGGCTTCCTCCCGCACACTCGGCTAATCGGCCTGGGTTTAATTGTAAATGGTCCCCAAGTGCGTGTGTAAGTTAGCTTTGGTGTGCGGGGTTCGCTGGTCGGCACGGACTGGGCGGGCCGAAGGGCCTGTTTACGCGCTGCGTCTCGAAACTAAGCTAAAAAAAAAAAAAGAAGAATTTCCAAAAAATAACATCCTCTTTTTCCAAAATGGAAATCCAGTTTAACATTGCTCCAAAAATTAACGGTTGGGCTCCAAGAACCGTCCACAAGGCCCAGCTGAGCCCCTCGCAGTGGTCTCTCTCTCGCTCTCCCTGGTTTACTCTCGCTTGCGGAGAATGGCGTATATTACTCCACTGATGAGGGTCAAGGGGAAACAGAGCCAGGCCAGGATGTAGGAGGACCCGTACCACCCAGTCTGGTCTTTGCTGTGGAAGGAAATGGTGTAGATGGCAGCTGCGATCACCACACACAGGCCTGCAAGAGGACACAGGCATCATTAATTACCCCCACGAGGCTTTGGCCACAAGGCGCGTGAAGGCCGCGCTGGCCGCAATCGCCACACACAGACATAGAAACATAGACAATAGGTGCAGGAGTAGGCCATTCGGCCCTTCGAGCCTGCACCGCCATTCAATGTGATCATGGCTGATCATCCAACTCAGTATCCCGTACCTGCCTTCTCTCCATACCCCCTGATCCCTTTAGCCACAAGGGCCACATCTAACTCCCCCTTAAATATAGCCAATGAACTGGCCTCAACTGCCTTCTGTGGCACAGAATTCCACAGATTCGCCACTCTCTCTGTGAGAATTTTTTTTTTCTCATCTCGGTCCTAAAAGACTTCCCCCTTATCCTTAAACTGTGACCCCTTGTTCTGGACTTCCCCAACATCGGGAACAATCTTCCTGCATCTAGCCTGTCCAACCCCTTAAGAATTGTGTGCGTTTCTAGAAGATCTCCCCCCCCCCCCCCCCAGACTCGGAAGACGACATTTTTAATTACCCCCCGGACTTACAGGAGAGCAGCTGGAAGACTCCCGTGAAGATGAAGCGGTGGCCTTTCTTCAGGGTGAAGAGCTGGCAGATGAAGACGAAGAAGCCACAGCAGCTGAAGATGACGGCGAGAACCATGCTCGCTTGCACGGCCTGCAGGCAGTCTGGGAAAAGCAACGCTATCAATAGTAAACCTCAGCAGTCCAGAGAGCCTCATGTCGACCAACGTGGGCCCCTTACAATCGGGGACAGGTGAATTTATAATGGGAAACAAAAGAAATGGCAGAACAGGTAAACGGGTACTTTGGTTCTGTCTTCACTAAGGAGAAGGACACAAACAATCTCCCAGAAATACTAGGGGACCGAGGATCTCATGGGAGGGAGGAACTGAAGGGAATCCACATTAGTCAGAAAATGGTGTTAGGTAAACTGTTGGGACTGAAGGCAGATAAATCCCCAGGGCCTGATGGTCTGCATCCTAGAGTATTCAAGAAGGTGACCCTAGAAATCGTGGATGCATTGGTGATCATTTTCCAATGTTCTCTCAGACTTAAAACAGCGGGGAGTCAGGGGCTATGGGGAGAAGGCAGGAACGGGGCACTGATTGGGGATGATCAGCCGTGATCACATTGAATGGTGGTGCTGGCTCGGAGGGCCGAACGGCCTACTCCTGCATCTATTGTCTATTGTCTCTCGACTCTGGATCAGTTCCTGTGGACTGGAGGGTAGCCAATGTCACCCCACTTTTTAAGAAAGGAGGGAGAGAGAAAACGGGGAATTATAGACCAGTTAGCCTTATATCGGTAGTCGATTATTAAAGATGTTACAGCAACGCATTTGGAAAGCAGTGACAGGATCGGTCAATATACATTTACAACACATATTACCAATTTAGACAAGGGATTTAAATGTGACATCTCCAAATTTGTGGATGACACAAAGCTGGATGGCAATGTGAGCTGCGATGAGAATGCTATGAGGCTGCAGGGTGACTTGGACAGGTTGAGTGAGTGGGCAGATGCATGGCAGATGCAGTATAATGTAGATAAATGTGAGGTTATCCACTCTGGTGGCAAGAACAGGAAGGCAGATTATTATCTGAATGGTGTCAGATTAGGAGAAGGGGAGGTGCAACGAGACTTGGCTGTCCTTGTATATCGGTCACTGAAAGTAAGCATGCAGGTACAGCAGGCAGTGAAGAAAGCTAATGTTATGTTGGCCTCCATTGTGAGAGGATTTGAGTTTAGGAGCAAGGAGGTCCTACTGCAGTTGTACGGGGCCCTGGTGAGACTGCACCTGGAGTATTGTGTGCAATTCTGCTCTCCTAATTTGAGGAAGGACATTCTTGCACTATGACCTGCGTGGGTTTTCTCCGAGTGCTCCGGTTTCCTCCCACGTTCCAAAGACGTACAGGTTTGTTAGTTAATCAGCTTCTGTAAATCGCCCCTAGAGTGTAGGATGCGAAACTGGGATAACATAGAACTAGTGTACGGGTGATCGATGGCCAGCACGGACATGATGGGCCGAAGGATCATCTCTAAACTAAATGTAACGAGGTAGGAAGGAAGCTTCAGATGCTGGTTTAAACCGAAGATAGACAAAAAATGCAGGAGTAACTCAAATGTCATGAGGGCCAGACACAGGGGAGGTGACCATCTAGAATGGAATAGCTGGGAAGTGTGTAGAGTGATATTCCTGCAAATCCCAGAACAGGCTCGTGTGCAGAGACAAGATAACAGCTTCTTGTTGAATTGAGTTTAGTTTAAGCCTGTAACCACTAACGCATGTAATTCTAGAGATCCCAGACACGTGGAGGACAAAGATACACAGACCAAGTGCTCCACTAGTACTCCGCTGGATCCTGACCAGTCTGAAAGAAGGGTCTCGACCCGAAAATTTCCTTCGCCTTCTTAGACACCCGCTGAGTTTCTCCAGCCTTTTGTGTAACCCTCGACAGCATCTGCAGTTTCTTCGTGCTCCACTAGTACCTTTGGTGGAGGATAGGGACTTGATGCCTGATTTCACCAGCAGGTGGTGCCAGTGAGCCAGCTTGGAAAAGACCATACGTCCAGGTCACGTCTAGAGACACGCAGACACACACACACACACAGACACACAGGCAGACACACACACGCACACGCAGATACACGCACATACACAGGCAGACACACACACGCACACACACACACACGCAGCTACATGCACACACGCAGACACACACGGAGATATACACACATGCAGACACACACACGCAGATACACACAACACACATGCACACACACATGCACACGCAGACACATGCACACACACATGCATGCAGACACACACACACACACAACACGCAGACACACACACACACAGCAGATACACATGCCAGATACACACGACACACACACACACACGCCACACACGCACACGCGCAGACACATGCACACACAGCATGCACACACATGCAGACACAAACATGCAGATACACACAAACACATGCACACGCAGACACACATGGGAACACAGATACAGACACACACACAGACACACGCACAGACACACGCACAGACACACGCACACACACACGCACAGACACACGCACAGACACACGCGCAGACACACGCGCAGACACACACGCAGACACACACGCAGACACACACGCAGACACACACACACACACACAGACACACAGACACACGCACGCACAAAAAACAATCCCAGCTGGAAAAGGGCGATGTCGATGTGAACAGATTTAAGCATAAGGGAAGGAAAGATGAACAAGGGCAGTGAGCTGTACACGCTTGATCAGCAGTGCTTGATTTAGCAAGGGAAAAGTGCAAATACACTGTGAGGAGTTTGTACGTTCTCCCTGTGACCAGGTGGGTTTCCTGCGGGTGCTCCGGTTTCCCTCCACATCACAAAGGCGTGCGCGTTTGTAGATTAATTGGCCCTCTGTAGATTGCCCCCAGTGTGTGAAGGGAGTGGATGAGAAAGTGGGATAACTAGCGTGAACGGGTGATCGATTGATCGCTGGTCGGCATGCACTCGATGGGCTGAAAGGCCTGTTTCCATGCTGTATCTTTAAACTAAATACTAATTAATGCTCAGGCATTTCAATGCAACCCATTTGCATCTAAGGGTGGCGCAGTAATAGAGTTGCTGCCTTAGTTTAAAGAAACAGCGCAGAAACAGGCCCTTCAGCCCGCCAAGTCTACCTGACACACTGGGGACAATTTACCAACGCCAATTAACCTACAAACCTGCACGTCTTTGGAATGTGGGAGGAAGCCGGAGCACCCGGAGAAAACCCACGCAGGTCACGGGGAGAAGGTACAAACTCCGTACAGACAGCGCCCGCAGTCAGGATCGAACCCGGGACTCTGGCGCTGTGAGGCAGCGACTCTACCGCTGCGCCACCGTGCGCCCACACTCCAAAGACGTGCAGGTTTGTAGGTCAATTGGCTTCTGCAAATCGTGCCCACTGTGTACTGTCCGAAACTGGGATAGCATAGAATTTAATGTACCGGCGATGGATTGCCAGCATGGACTCTGTGGGCAGAAGGGCCTGTTTCCATGCTGTGTCTCTAAACTCAAACTTGTCCCAAGAGCAGGAGACGACCCGAATGCAAATTAAAAAGCTCGGCTGTTGTCAATGGTGTACTCACCATCCAAATCTTTATAGACTACTGTGGCACAGGTGCCGTTCCCATGGAAACACTGCTTCCAAATGTCCATGCTGTAATCGGCAGCGCTCCACCAAGCCTGTTGGCAGAACAAATAGACGGCATACGGGGTGAGAATAGTCGGCATACAGGGCGAGAATCATCCCGCCACAACCAGAGAGCAGTCTTAATCTCTCTGCAGAGAATTGTGGACGCAGCCCAGACCGTCACGCAAACCAACCCCCCTTCCATCGACTCCATCTACACCTCACGCTGCCTCGCCAAGGCCAGCAGCATCATCAAGGACCAGTCGCGCCCCGGCCACTCCCTCTTCTCCCCTCTCCCATCGGGCAAAGGGCACAGAAATACAACAGCCGGCTCCTCTCCCTGCCCTGTAGAACGGAGCGGTTCAGCAGATCCATCACCCCTGCAGCCATTAGAATGTATAACACTGACCGTTAAGCTGCATGGGGTTGCTTTGCACTTTTAATAGTTACTTATTGGGTTATTTTTAAGGATGATTCTCACCCTGTATGCCGACTATTCTCACCCCGTATGCTGTCTATGCTTTGCACTTTTAATAGTTACTTATTGGGTTATTTTTGCTTTTATGTATTGTACGTAATGTCTGCTTTATGTTCTGACTGTGTTGGCTACTGGACATCTGAATTTCCCCGATGGGATTAATAAAGTATTTATCTATCTATTTAGAAGTGTGAAAACGCACACCTCCAGATTCAGGGACCGTTTCTTCCCAGCTGTCATCAGGCAACTGAACCATCCGACCACAACCAGAGAGCAGCGCTGAACTACTATCTACCTCATTGGTGACCCTCGGACTATCCTCGATCGGACTTTGCTGGCTTGCCCTTGGACCAAACGTTATTCCCTTATCCTGTATCTGTACACTGTGACTGTCTCAATGGTAATCATGTGTTGTCTTTCTGCTGACTGGTTAGCACGCAACAAAAGCTTTTCACTGTACCTCGGTACACGTGGCAATAAACTAAATGTCCTACACACTGGAGACAACCAACAAACCTGCACGTCTTTGGAGCGTGAGAACCACAGAAACATAGACAATAGGTGCAGGAGTAGGCCATTCGGCCCTTCGAGCCTGCACCGCCATTCAATATGATCATGGCTGATCATCCAACTCAGTATTCCGTACCTGCCTTTTCTCCATACCCCCTGATCCCTTCAGCCACATCTAACTCCCTCTTAAATATAGCCAATGAACTGGCCTCAACTACCTTCTGTGGCAGAGAATTCCACAGATTCACCACTCTCTGTGTGAAAAATTCTCATCTCGGTCCTAAAAGACTTCGCCTTCATCCTTAAACGGCGACCCCTTGTTCTGGACTTCCCCAACATCGGGAACAATCTTCCTGCATCTAGCCTGTCCAACTCCTTAAGAATTTTGTAAGTCTCTATAAGATCCCCCTCAATCTTCTAAATTCCAGCGAGTACAAGCCGAGTCTATCCAGTCTTTCTTCATATGGAAGTCCTGCCATCCCAGGAATCAGTCTGGTGAACCTTCTCTGTACTCCCTCTATGGCAAGGATGTCTTTCCTCAGATTTGGAGACCAAAACTGTACGCAATACTCCAGGTGTGGCCTCACCAAGACCCTGTACAACTGCAGTAGAACCTCCCTGCTCCTATACTCAAATCCTTTTAGCTATGAATGCCAACATATGGAAGAGTTCGGAGCGCCCGGAGACAACCCAGGTTTTCACTGTACCTCAGTACACGTGACAATTACAGGAGCTTTGAACTGGGGGATGACCGCCCTAGCTCGTCACTTCATCGGTGTCAGAGTCTATCGGGAGTGAGGAAATCCAGGAGCAGGAGTCGAGCACCGCACTTACACTGTTAGCCGTGGATATAATGAGGAAGATGATTGTGCTAAGATGCAGGAGGAAGATGGCAACCAGTAAGAGCAGCATGTTGGATCCACCGAGTTGTCTGCGGGCAATTTCAACGTAAAGTAATCCTGCGGAGAGCAGAAAAACAGTTAAGACACTTCATGCACATCTGGAATAACATAAAAACATCATCCGATTCATCTGTTTAAGAAAGAACTGCAGATGCTGGGAAAAATCGAAGGTAGACAGAAAATGCTGGAGAAACTCAGCGGGTGTGGCAGCATCTATGGAGCGAAGGAATTGGGGCTTTTCCCAGTCGAGACCCTTCTTCAGACCAATCTCCAATTTATATTGTGTGGGAAGGAACGGCAGATGCAAGAGAAACATAGGCAATAGGTGCAGGAGGAGGTCATTCGACCCTCCGAGCCAGCACCGCCATTCATTGTGATCATGGCTGATCGTACCCTATCAATAACCAGTGCCTGCCTTCTCCCCATATCCCTTGACTCCACTAGCCCCTAGAGCTCTATCTAACTCTCTCTTAAATCCATCCAGTGACTTGGCCTCCACTGCCCTCTGTGGCAGGGAATTCCACAAATTCACAACTCTCTGGGTGAAAACATTTTTTCTCACCTCAGTCTTAAATGGCCTCCCCTTTATTCTAAGACTGTGGCCCCTGGTTCTGGACTCGCCCAACATTGGGAACATTTTTCCTGCTTCTAGCTTGTCCAGTCCTTTTATAATTTTATATGTTTCAATAAGATCCCCCCTCATCTTTCTAAACTCCAGTGAATACAAGCCTAATCTTTTCCATCTTTCCTCGTATGACAGTCCCGCCATCCCAGGGATCAATCTCGCGAACCTACGCTGCACTGCCTCAATCACAAGGATGTCCTTCCTCAAATTAGGAGAGTGCAAGGATTTAAGAGAGAGTTGGATAGAGCTCTAGGGGCTAGTGGAGTCAAGGGATATGGGGAGAAGGCAGGCACGGGTTATTGGTAGGGGACGATCAGCCATGATCACATTGAATGGCGGTGCTGGCTCGAGTCCAAAGAAGGGTCCCGACCTGAAACCTCAGGCCTCTGTGTGTCCCTTTTTTTTGTGGTAATCCAGCATCTGCAGTACCGCGAGTCCACAACAGGATTTAAGGCAGAGAGAGAAACGTGAATTAAATGTGTGTATTGGGACGGCGGGGGAAGGGAGGTCAGCTAACTGGGACTATAGGTCAGAGAGTTGCAGCCTGCTCCGAGACTGCCTCCCTCCCTCCCTCCCCCAGCTCCACCTGCTGTAACATGAACACCCGGCCCTTGCCGTGCAGCTGCCCGTTAGTTAACAGCCACATTGGCCAGCACGCACACACACACCCAGCCCCTTCTATCACGTCCATCGGACCTCGCTGTAACACAGTGGAGGGGGGAAACACATTCCTGGCTCAGATAAAGGCAACCACTGGTTTAAAAATCACACGATATACAGCCCTCAATGCCAGCTCCACCAACAATGTTCAGTTATCTTCGGTGTGAACCCAGCATAGAAAATAGGTGCAGGAGGAGGCCATTCGGCCCTTCGAGCCTGCACCGCCATTCAATATGATCATGGCTGATCATCCAACTCAGTATCCCGTACCTGCCTTCTCTCCATACCCCCTGATCCCTTTAGCCACAAGGGCCACATCTAACTCCCTCTTGAATATAGCCAATTAACTGGCCTCAACTACCTTCTGTGGCAGAGAATTCCACAGATTCACCACTCTGTGTGAAAAATGTTTTTCTCATCTCAGTCCTAAAAGATTTCCACCAGCTGCATGGCAACTGTGACCCCTTGTCCTGGACTTCCCCAACATCGGGAACAATCTTCCTGCATCTAACCAGTCCAACTTCTTAGGAATTTTGTAAGCATCTGCTGTTTCTTCCGACACCTACAAACCTGCGTGCCTTTGGAGCGTGGGAGGAAACCGGAGCATCTGGAGGAAATCCCACGCGATGACAGGGAGAACGTGCAAACTCCGTGCAGACAGGATCCGTAGTCAGGATGAGAACAGGGACGTGGATGGCGGGACTGTCATATGCTGAGAGAATGGAGCGGCTGGGCTTGTACACTCTGGAGTTTAGAAGGATGAGAGGGAATCTCATTGAAACATATAAGATTGTTAAGGGCTTGGACACACCAGAGGCAGGAAACATGTTCCCGATGTTGGGGGAGTCCAGAACCAGGGGCCACAGTTTAAGAATAAGGAGTAAGCCATTTAGAACGGAGACAAGGAAACACTTTTTCTCACAGAGAGTGGTGAGTCTGTGGAATTCTCTGCCTCAGAGGGCGGTGGAGGCCGGTTCTCTGGATGCTTTCAAGAGAGAGCTAGATAGGGCTCTTAAAGATAGCGGAGTCAGGGGATATGGGGAGAAGGCAGGAATGGGGTACTGATTGGGGATGATCAGCCATGATCACATTGAATGGCGGTGCGCTGGCTCAAAGGGCCGAATGGCCTACTCCTGCACCTATTGTCTATTGTAGGAAGAGGCCATTTGGCCCTTCGAGCCAGCACCGCCATTCAATGTGATCATGGCTGATCATCCCCAATCAGTACCCCGTTCCTGCCTTCTCCCCAGATCCCTCAGGCAGCGTCTATGGAGTGAAGGAACGTCGGGGTAAGCCAGCATCTGCTGCCTCTTACAATGTGTAAGTATATTGGAGGGAACTGCGGATGCTGGTTTGGACATGCATAAAAACATACAATAGTAGTGCAGAATTACGGGCAACGTGCATGGAATGCCGGGCAGCGGGACAACTCGCTACATTCATCCACATGTGACGGGAAACACACAGAGGAAGCGTGGAATGTGAAACGGCATTCTCTCTCCAGTTAGCGCACCCACCCCTCCCTCCCTCTCTCTCCCCCCTTCTTCTTCCACATGGCGCGCACAGCCTAACGTTGTCGGACAACTTGTTCTATTTGATCTTATTTGATTGTGCACGCCGGGTTGATTGCATTTGTCGAAACAGGGCGGACCACGTGAAGGTTGCAATCTCCCCACCCCACTCTCTCACACACTCTCTCTCTCTCTCTCTCTCTCTCACACCCTCTCTCTCTCACACACCCACTCTTTCACTCTCTCCCACACTCGCGCCCACACTCTCACCCACACACACACTCTCTCTCTCTCCCTCACACTCTCTCTCTCTCACTCTCTCACTCTCTCCCACACTCACACTCTCTCTCGCACTCTCTCTCACACACACACTCTCTCTCTCTCTCTCTCTCTCTCTCTCTCTCTCTCACATTCTCTCTCACACACTCTCACACTCTCTCACACACACACACTCTCTCTCACACACTCTCTCTCTCTCTCTCTCTCTCTCTCTCTCTCTCTCTCTCTCTGACACACACACTCTCTCTCACACTCTCTCTCACACACTCTCTCTCTCTCTCACTCACATTCTCTCTCTCACTCACACTCTCTCTCACACACTCTCTCTCACACACTCTCTCTCACACACTCTCTCACACACACATTCTCTCTCTCTCTCACTCACACTCTCTCACTCACACTCTCTCTCACACACTCTCTCTCACACACACATTCTCTCTCTCACTCACATTCTCTCTCTCTCACTCACTCTCTCTCTGACACATTCTCTCTAACACTCTCTCTCACACATTATCTCTCATACACTCCCCTCTCTGTCTCACTCTCTCTCTCACACACACACTCACAGATTCCTGCCGCAGCGAGCGCTATGGGGACTATTTTAAAAGAAAACATAACTGATTCAAAACATCTGTTTTAAAGTCGAGATCCCCCGCGTTCACCCCCAACCGAGTGGGGGGGGGGGGGAAGGTTTACAAAACCATTCTGGAAATAAAGAACTCTTCCCCTTAAACCGTGGTAAACATACTTGTCCCACCCCTGCAATTCACATTAAGCTAGAAAATTATGTTTTAAACAATCGGACAAGAGGCTCGTTGAAATATTAGACCCCAAGTCCTTTATATCCGTGAATTTGGGGGCTGTTTTCAACTTAAACTGTTTTCAACTTAAAGTCGAGATCCCCCGCGTTCGTGCGGATAAGGTCGCTCGCAGTCTACAGCTGAATGTCAGTTTCTTCCACTGGAAAGATCATTCTGTCCCACTTCGTCCCGGGGTTAAGGGGGTGTCATCTCCTGCCCAGCTTGTCGCAGAGGAGGGTAGCCCGAAACTTAAACCCCTTTTACAGAGCAGAAGGCGGAGTAGTAAGTAGCCTGCGCGCAAACAACTGGCGCTTCCCAAAAAGCAAAGCAGAAGTTAGTTTTTCAAGTTTTCTTTTGCCCAAAGGAATGTTTTCTTGCGGAAAAGGGGGGGGGGGGGGGAGGGGAGAGGAGGGGGTAAAGGGGTCAGGTATCAGAGGGCTTACCTGAGACCCCTGACAAAACGAATACTGCTGTAGATAGAGCTTGATGCAGAAGAAGACGTGATGGTCACAGCTTGGTCTCTGCAGCCAACGCCCTCCTAGTTCACCCGAGTCAATCCTTTCCGATCCAAAGCGCCTCCTCGCTCGGCTCACTCTCTCCCACTCGCCCAGCCTCGCCTCGCCTCTCCTCTCCTCTCCTCTCCTCTCCTCTCCTCTCCTCTCCTCTCCTCCCTTAAAGGGACTCCCTTCAATTTCCCCCCGTTATACTTACTTCTTGCGTCGCGTTTAATCTTTTAAACTCTGGCTTTCGAAGCACAAAGTGACAAGTTTTTGACCTGGTATTTTGTTGGTTCACATGTTTGGTGTTTTATCATTAATGTTTTATTATTATTATTATTACTGTTTAGTGCTTTCTGAGTCGTTCGTAACTGTCACTGTATGTCATGTTGTCTCTTGCGGGCGGAGCACCAAGGCACATTCCTTGTATGTGAATACTTGGCCAATAAACCTACTTACTTACTTTATCATTAATGTTTTATTATTATTAATGTTTAGTGTTTTCTGAGTCGTTCGTAGCTGTCACTGTGTGTCATGTTGTTACTTCTGGGCGGAGCACCAAGGCAAATTCCTTGTATGTGAATACTTGGCCAATAAACGTACTTTTATTTCTGGAGAACTTTATTTTTTTGTCAGCATCGAAAGGCAGAGGATGTGGAGAGGATGTTTCCGCTGGTGGGAGAGTCTAGGGGGCTAGAGGTCACAGCCTCAGAATTAAAGGACGTTCTTTTAGGAAGGAGATGAGGAGGAATTTCATTTGCCAGAGGGTGGTGAATCTGTGGGATTCTTTGCCACAGGAGGCTGCGGAGGCCAAGAGTGGATGTTTTTAAGGGGGAGACAGATAGATTCTTGATTAGTGCGGGTGTCAGAGGAGAAGGCAGGAGAATGGGGTTAGGAGGGAGAGATAGATCAGCCATGAATGAATGGTGGAGTAGACTTGATGGGCCGAATGGCCTAACTCTGCTCCTATCACCTATGACCTATTTATTGGAAGTGAAAAATTTCCAAGTAGCTTTTATTTTATTTTTTATTTTATTTTTTTAATTTTTTTTAAATTAGAAGTCATGTACAATAATATAAACCAAAAATAACATAATACATTTCATGTACAACTTCAACTTTTTTTAACTTCGAAAATAAACTTTATTCTAAATTTAAAATGTGCACAAAATTAACCGTGCACAAATTCTCAATACATTCCCAGTGACCGTACATTCATAAGGTTGTCCCAAGTGTGTCGGGTGTGGGTGGGAAAGTGGGATAACATCGAACTAGACTGAACGGGCGATCGCTGGTCGGCATGGACTCCGTGGGCCGAATGGCCTGTTTCCATGGTGTATCTCTAAACCAAAGTAAACATTCAGTCTCACTTGTGTTAAGCTCAGTCGTTTTAAATTGATTTAAAGATACATAAGGAATAGGAGCAGAAATTAGGCCATTCGGCCCATCAAGTCTACTCCTCCATTCAATCATGGCTGATCTATCTCTCCCTCCTAACCCCATTCTCCTGCCTTCTCCCCACAACCTCTGACACCCGCACTAATCAAGAATCTATCTATCTCTGACTTAAAAACATTCACTGACTTGGCCTCCACAGCCGTCTGTGGCAAATAATCCCACAGATTCACCACCCTCTGACTAAAGAAATTCCTCCTCATCTCCTTCCTAAAAGAACGTTCTTTAATTCTGAGACTATGACGTCTATTCCTAGACTCTCCCAAAAGTGGAAACGTCCTCTCCACGTCCACTCTACCCAAGCCGTTCACTATTCTGTATGTTTCAATGAGGTCCCCCCCTCATTCTTCTAAACTCCAGCCCAGTGCTGACAAACCCTCATCTTTGGCTAACCTGCTCGCTCCTGGGATCATTCTTGTGAACCTCCTCTGTGCCCTCTCCAGAGCCAGCACATCCTTCCTCAGATATGGTGGAAGCAGACCCAACGTGTCCAGGCCGACCATCGATCAAACGTCCTCACTTGTCATCCCTCTTTCGCATCCACTCTCTACCCCACAAGGGGGTAATTTACAGAGGGCCAATTAATGGCTGCGCCCACCAGCGATCGCCTCCTACACTAGCACTGCTGGCTCGAAGGGCCGAATGGCCTACTCCTGCACCTCTCGTCTATTGTCTATTGTCAAGTCCTGTCCTACACACTGGGGACAATTAGGCCAACCGGGCAATCGGCCAATTAACCTACAAACCCAAAGATAGGCACAAAGAGCTGGAGTAACTCAGCGGGACAGGCGGCATCTCTGGGTGACGTTTCAGGTCTGAAGAAGGGTCTCGACCCGAAACGTCACCCATTCCTTCTCTCCAGAGATGCAGCCTGTCCCGCTGAGTTACTCCAACGTTTTGTGTCAATCCTCGGCTTCAACCAGCAACTGCAGTCCCTTCCTACAACCTACAAGCCCGCAGGTCTTTGGGCGAGTGGGAGGAAACCGGAGCGCCCGGAGGAAACCCACGCAGGTCACGGGGAGAACGTACAAACTCCGTACAGACAGCGCCCGTGCTCAGGGTCTCTGGCGCTGTGAGGCAGCAGCTCTACCCGCTGCGCCAGCGTAGTGTTAGGACCCGTCTTTGCTGTGTGGGAGGGGGGCGGGAGAGAAAATGAGGAACCTTAAATCAGCGAGGGTGACATCAGTAATAGGAAAAAAACTCTGAATCTATTTTTACGGAAGTGGTAGTGGTAGACGCAGAGAATAATAATAGGATGAGGCAGGATCAGCATTGGTTTATGAAGTAAATGTTTCATAAATAAACTGGAACTTTTCCAGCTTTCTCTCCCTCACAATGGTGGCGCAGCGGTAGAGTTGCTGCCTCACAGCGCCAGAGACCCGGGTTCGATCCTGACTAGGGGTGCTGCCTGTACGGAGTTTGCACGTTCTCCCCGTGGGTTTTCCCCAGGTGCTCCGGTTTCCTCCCACACTCCAAAGACGTGCCGGTTCGTAGGTTAACTGACTTGGTAAGACTGTAAAATTGTCCCTAGTGCATGTAGGGCAGTGTAACGCCCCTGTCCCACTTAGGAAACCTGAACGGAAACCTCTGGAGACTTTGCGCCCCCACCCAAGGTTTCCGTGCGGTTCCCGGAGGTTTTTGTCAGTCTCCCTAATGGTCGAAATTGGTTTGCGCTACCATGCTATGTGTGCGGTTCCGAATAAATGTCAAGATCCTCCATCATGTCTACAAAGCCCTCAATGGGCTTGCCCCCACCTACATTAAAAGTCTGCTCACCCACCACACCACCTCCAGGTCCCTCAGATCGGCCGACTTGCTGGGGTTGCTGACCACCCCGCGGTCTAGGCATCAGCTCAGGGGCGACTGACCGCGCCTTTGCGGTTGCAGCTCCTAGACTGTGGAACAGCATCCCTCTTCCCATCAGAACTGCCCCCTCCATCGACTCCTTTAAGTCGAGACTTAAAACTCATCTCTACTCCCAAGCCTTTCTTGATGTCCTCTGAGCGAGGGCTGTATGTATGTAGTGATGCTTGTATTTAATCTATGAACCACTGTTGTTTGATATACTATTCTTATACCAATGTAAAGCACTTTGGCCAACGAGAGTTGTTTTTTAAATGTGCTATAGAAATAAAAGTGACTTGGCTTGACTATAGGAAAGACGTTGTCGAGCTGGAAAGGGTGGAGAGAAGATTTACGAGGATGTTAGGACTGAAGGGCCTGAGCTATAGGGAGAGGTTGAGCAGTCTAGGACTCTGTTCCTTGGAGCGCAGGAGGATGAGGTGTGTTCTTATAGAGGTGTGCGAAATCAGGAGAGAAGTAGATATGGGCCAGACGCAGGCAGATGGGCCAGTTTGGTCTGCATGGGCAAGTTGGGCCGAAGGGCCTGTTTCTATGCTGTATCGTAATACTTTTATAGCTAATACGGGCAATAATTGCTGGTTTATATTCTTGCGCTTTCTTTTGAAAAATGCCGGAACTAGATTTCAACACTGAACTAGTTGGAACGTAATTCTGTTTCCTTGTTGATAAGAGGGAAGGATCCATTGAGAGAGATCGCAGTTGGCGTCTTTACTCCTGCTCTGATAAACAGGAATGTTCAAGTGTGTAGCAGGGTGTTTAGTCAGAGACTGAAGATATCAGCCTCTTCTTCTGTCGTGTGTCTTTTAGACCTGCAGCTCCGTTGAGGCGAGCCAGGCCAACGTGTCATCGTCCAGGTCAAACAGACCTCGTTCACCATTAGGTGGCCGGTGTTTGGGGCAACTGGTGACTCTGTGCTCCACTGTCTGTGTTGGGTCCCCACACTCGCAGGAGGAGCCCGCTGTCCACGAGGCCCCACCTCTTCATCGCTCCTCCATAGCGTCCGACGCCCGTCCTCAAGCGGCTGAGGGTTGTCCACTGCTTTCGGGGCAGGTCCTGGCCAGGGACGTCCATGGGTCATCGATGTAACGGTGTAGCCTAGATGGTTCCGCTGACATCCACTGGTCTCTCCATCTCGTCTTGACCCAGGCGGCTTTAGAAGCGTCAGCCGCTCTTGGGCTTACGTGGCAAAGGGGCGCCGTGACTTGAGGCGCACACGTTGCGTCAGCCTCTGTGGAAGACCAAGTCTTTCATCAACATTCATTCCCTCTCTTCCCACGGCGGCACTCTGCAAGTGTGCGGACGGATAATCTGTCGTTCCCTTACCACCTACAATCAGCTAAAAATATCAGGGAAAGTTACATTTACAAATAGGAACAAAACATTCCAGGGGACACTTGACAGTACACAATCGAATGAATGAATGAATGATACTTTAATTAGGTATATTACAAAGCTTACCTTTAGCGGTGCTGCAGTTCTGCCGCTGGCCGTGTGCGCGAGTTTGGCGCCTTTAAGGGGGGGTGGGGGTTAAAATGTGGTTTTCCCCTTGCCATCCGGAATAATATTTTGTCGGAGTGCGATCTATTTCTGGAGATTCGTTCCGACTGGCGGTAAGTACATTTTTTTTTTTAATCGCCCGACTATTTCAGCGCTGCAGTAAAATAAAAATTCGCTCTTAATGACGTGAACGTCGACAACGGGGACGGATTTTACGTAGGGGACAGGTAAGTGAAAGCTGTTTATTTTTACATATAAACTTGCTTTTTTAGGGGACTTTAATCAATACTTCATGTTGCGAAACGGTGATTTAGTCCCCATACGAACCGGCAGAATTTTTCCTGCCGATATGGGGTTTAAATTCACCGCAACTGCAACGTTCTAATCCATCGCGTTCCAGAAAATCCCACTGGCAAGCTGATTAAAATGCCTATTCATTTACAGGCATTAAACACAAAATTCCTTCAATTTGGCCTATAAATTAATGACAATTAGATTTAAAAATCACGTTATATTTTGAATTCTTGTGTGAATGTTATTTGGACACTTAGGCTTGTAAAAAAATGTGAATATTTTCTTAAGAAATGGATAGTTTAGATCTAGTAATTGAATTTTGTAATTAGCTACAATTGGGTAACTAACGAATTATATGCTTTAATTTCAGGTCATCCAAGTAAGATTGTTTCATATTTGTTTCAGAATGCTTCAATCTATAATAACTGAACATTTATTTCAGTTCTCTTAATTTTTACGAAAGTTATGGGCTTTTGACTGTCCTAGATCACAACTTTTGTGTTAAGTCAATGGAAAGGCAATGGGGGACAAGATGCTAATTTCCGAGTATGAAAATGGCCATAACCTTTTTAATACTGAAGATATGAAAGTGAATTAGGTGTCAAATTAAACTTCTTTTATCTGATGGGATAAATTGCAGACTTGATTTTTAAAATCTTTGTAACATTGCTACTTTAATGTCACATGTAACAAGTCATAGTGAAATTCTTTGTTTTTCAAGGTATGCAAAGAGTTGACACATAAAGGGCGCCAAAGTATTCCATTTTACCCAAATCATTTTTAACACATTCCATTTGTGGTTCCCTTAGTTCTTGTTCTCCCCCCCCCCCCACACAATCCTAACCTATTCAATCTCCTTCCCTTAGTGAAAACCTTCCTATTCTGGCAACATTCTTGTATATCTCCTCTGATCTATCTTGGTGAGGCCGCATTTAGAGTACTGTGTTCAGTTCTGGACACCATGTCATAGGGAAGATGTCGTCAACTTGGAAAGGGAGCAGAGAGATGATTTAAGAGGATGCTGCCAGGACTTGAGGGTCTGAGCTATGGGGCGAGGTTGAGCAGTCTAGCAGTCTATTCCTTGGAGCGCAGGAGGATGAGGGGTGATCTTTATAGAGGTGTACAAAATCATGAGAAGAATAGGTTGGTTAGACGCACAGAGTCTCTTGCCCAGAGTAGGGGAATCGAGAACCAGAGGACATGGGTTTAAGGTGAGGGGGTTAAGATTTAATAGGAACCTGAGGAGTAACTTTTTTTTGTTTTTTGTTTTTTTGTTAGAAGTAAGTACAATAGTGTGGCACTTAAGTACCTAATACATACATACATATTTCCATTCTTGTACAACTTCATACTTTTGATTTAATAATAAAAGAACAGTGAGAGAAAAAAGAAATAAAGAGTGTCGGAATAGATAGTCAAGCGAGTAGAAACAGAAAGCAAAAAAAATAAAGGATAGAGATGAGAAGTTAAAAGATTGAAAGAAAAGGAGAAAGTAAAGAAAAGAAAGATTAGGAGAGATCTACCTATCCTTTTTTTTTTGCCCATCCGTCATCCGCTTCTAAACCATTTAATTTCTAAGGTTATGTTATGTTGCACCATATGCTTGTAAAAAGTTGATAAAAGGAGACCAAATCTTTAAGAATAGGTCTACTTTGCCTAGTAGGAGGAATCTCATTTCTTCAAGATGTAGCGTTTCAGACATGCTTGAAATCCACATTTTGAATGTTGGTGTAGGTGCGTTTTTCCAAAATTTGAGTATACGTTTTTTTGCTGTTATTAGACCGTAATTAAGAAAAGCTTCTTGGAATATAGTTAGTTTACCTCCCTCTTCCATTGATCCAAAGATAATCAGTTCTGTATTGGGGTTCAATTTTGTGTTAAATAGTTTTGAAAAATTCCAAAAATATCATTCCAAAATGTATACAGTTTTGTACAAGAGACAAAGGAATGTGAAATAGTGGCATTGAGGTTTGTAGGTTAATTGGGGTAACTTGAGGGGCAAGAAGCTGAGAGGCAAGAATGTGTCTCTGATGTAAAAGATCATCCATTATCTACGTAAATGGCAGAGAAGGCGCTGGGTCTGAGTTCCAGAACCAGGGGCCACAGTTTAAGAATAAGGAGTAAGCCATTTAGAACGGAGATGAGGAAACACTTTTTCTCACAGAGAGTGGTGAGTCTGTGGAATTCTCTGCCTCAGAGGGCAGTGGAGGCCGGTTCTCTGGATGCTTTCAAGAGAGAGCTAGATAGGGCTCTTAAAAATAGCGGAGTCAGGGGATATGGGGAGAAGGCAGGAACGGGGTACTGATTGGGGATGATCAGCCATGGTCACATTGAATGGCAGTGCTGGCTCGAAGGGCCAAATGGCCTGTTCCTCCACCTATTGTCTATTGTCTATTGTTGCTTCTATTTCTTATGTCTTACCTTGTGTCACTAATTTGGCCAGTCGCAAAATTAAACTAGAGGTTTGTAGGTTAATTGGCTGCGGTAAAATTGTGATAGGAGCAGAATTAGGCCATTCGGCCCATCGAGTCTACACCGCCATTCAATCATGGCTGATCTATCTCTCCCTCCCAACCCCATTCTCCAGCCTTCTCCCCATAGCCCCTGACACCCCGTACTAACCAAGAATGTACCTATCAATGCCTTAAAAATATCCATTGACTTGGCCTCCACAGCCGTCTGTGGCAATGAAATCCACAGTCCCTTGTCCCTTGTGCGTGTCGGAGAGTGCTAGTGTAAGGGGTGATTGCTGTTCGGCATGGAGTCGGTGGGCTGGAGGGGGTGCTTCTGCACTGTATATCTAAAGTATAAAATCTAAAGTCTAAACCAAGTGACCAATACTTAGTCATTTTATTCCATTCTTATTTTTTCAACAACAGTCCAACTCCAGCAGTTTGGCAACCACGCCTGTGATCAGGGTGGATGGAAAAATATTGGTCAGAGTCTATGCTATTTCCTGCTGAGGGAATTGGATGGGATGGAGGAACTCGGGAAAATCACTATCAGGAGAGAACCGAGCAAGTTGTAGAGACGCGATGTGTAGGAAGGGAACTGCGGATGCCGGTTTAAACCGAAGATGGACACAAAAAGCTGGAGTAACTCAGCGGGACAGCTGGCATCCCTGGAGAGAAGGAACGGGTGACGTTTCGGGTCGAAGGGGAATTTAGAAGATTGAGGGGGGATCTTATAGAGACTTACAAAATTCTTAAGGGGTTGGACAGGCTAGATGCAGGAAGATTGTTCCCGATGTTGGGGAAGTCCAGAACAAGGGGTCACAGTTTAAGGATAAGGGGGAAGTCTTTTAGGACCGAGATGAGAAAAACATTTTTCACACAGAGAGTGGTGAGTCTGTGGAATTCTCTGCCTCAGAGGGCGGTGGAGGCCGGTTCTCTGGATGCTTTCAAGAGAGAGCTAGATAGGGCTCTTAAAAATAGCGGAGTCAGGGGATATGGGGAGAAGGCAGGAACGGGGTACTGATTGGGGATGATCAGCCATGATCACATTGAATGGCGGTGCTGGCTCGAAGGGCCGAATGGCCTACTCCTGCCCCTATTGTCTATTGTCTGTTTTTACGGTTGCGCAGGATTCCTCCACACTTTAAGTGACGTACAGGTTTGCAGGTTAATTGGCTTCGGTAAAATTACAAATTGTCCCGAGCGTGTGTAGGATAGTGTTAGTGTACTGGGCGATCGCTGGTCGTCGCGGACTCGGTGGGTTGTAGGGCCTGTTTCTGCGCTGCCTCTAAAGTCTAAAGTCTACCTTTTTAGAGATGGCGGCACATTGACCGCGTGGGTTTTCTCCGGGAGCTCCGGTTTCCCCCCGCACTCCAAAGACGTACAAGTTTGCAGTTTAATTGGCTTCGGTAACAATTGCAAGTTGTCCCCAGTGTGCCGGATAGTGCTGGTGTACGGGTGATCGCTGGTCAACCCTACCCTACCCTACCCTAGAATTCCACCACAGTTTCTTTCCCCCAGTGTGAGTAGTGAGGAAACAGTTAACCTGTGGCTGAAGGAAGTATTCAAAGCTAGCCCCTGCAATTAGGACATATGACTTCAATTAGGTTGCCAAGTGACTGAATGGATGTATTTTTTTTTTCAAAGCCGTTGAGACCACCCGTAGCCAGTGCAAGCGCAACAGAAAATAATCAGAATATAATTTATTAATTTTTAATTTTTTTAATTAATATTTGTTTTAATAAGTGATTCAGAAGATGGAGGCACGACTTGCTGAGAGATTGTGTCCACACTCTCTCCAAGATGGTGTTTTATCATTAATGTTTTATTATTATTAATGTTTAGTGTTTTCTGAGTCATTCGTAACTGTCACTGTATGTCATGTTGTTACTTGTGGGCGGAGCACCAAGGCAAATTCCTTGTATGTGAATAATTGGCCAATAAACTTACTTACTTGCTTTATCATTAATGTTTTATTATTATTAATGTTTAGTGTTTTCTGAGTCATTCGTAACTGGTGACAGTAACAAGTATGTCATGTTGTTACTTGCGAGCGGAGCACCAAGGCAAATTCCTTGTATGTGAATACTTGGCCAATAAACTTACTTACTTACTTACTCACAGGCAAGCTGAATGGTGACCGAATGATCAGTCTGAAGAGAGGTCTCGACCCGAAACGTCACTCGTTCTCCTCTCTCCAGAGATGCTGCCTGCCTCGCTGAGTTACTCCAGCATTTTGTGACCAAATGGAGACAGTCCCTTCCAAGGTGTTACTCCTCACCCTCTAATGACCCGCACTCGAAGAGTCTGTGGCTTCCGGGAATTATGATTGGGAGAATTCTTCTGCTGGGGAACATCTGCAGTTGCATCATCATAGAATCATAGAGTCTGAATGATACAGCCTGGATACAGGCCCTTCGACCCAACTTGCCCACACCGGCCAACATGCCCCAGGTACACTAGTCCCACCTGCCTGCATTTGGTCCGTATCCCCCCAAACCCGTCCTATCCTGTCTGAAGAAGGGTTTCGGCCCGAAACGTTGCCTATTTCCTTCGCTCCATAGATGCTGCTGCACCCGCTGAGTTTCTCCAGCATTTTTGTCTACCTTCGATTTTCCAGCATCTGCAGTTCCTTCTTAAACACTATCCATGTGCCTGTCTGAATGTTTCTTAAACGTTGCGATAGTTTAAGACCAGCACCTCCGGCAGGTTGCTCAATGGGCTGAATGGCCTATTTTTGCACAGGCAAGATGGAGTGTCCGAGTGTCTTTCATCCAGTTACTGATCATTACTGGTTGGTCCTGTTTAACAATGCAAGGCCTTCTTTATTGAATTTCTGTTTATTTTGTATCTATTTGGGCCTGGCGGTGGCACAGCGGTAGAGTTGTTGCCTCACAGCGCCAGAGACACGGGTTCGATCCCGACTACGGGTGCTGTCTGTACGGAGTTTGCACGCTCTCCCCGTGACCTGCGCGGGTTTTCTCTGAGATCTTCGGTTTCCTCCCCCCCCCCCCCCACTCCAAAGACGTACAGGTTTGTAGGTTAATTGGCTTGGTAAAAATGTAAAATGATCCCTAGTGTGTGTAGGGATGGCTGGTCGGAGTGGACTTGGTGGGCGAAGGGCCTGTTTCCGTGCTGTATGTCTAAACTAAACTAAATACTGGACGGCTTGGTTGTAATCACTGACTGGGTAGCATTGCAACAGAAGCTTTTCACTGTACCTCAGTACACGTGACAATAATGAATAAATAATAAATTATTGCTGACTGTAATGGTATTCACGTTATTCCATTTATCATGTATCTGTACACCGTGGATGGCTCGATTGTGATCATGTATTGTCTTTCCGCCGACTGGTTACAAGTGGTGTTCACTGTACCTCGGGTGTCAGGGGTTATGGGGAAAAGGCAGGAGAAAGGGGTTAGGAGGGAGAAATAGATCAGCCAGAGTAGACTTGATGGGCCGAATGGCCCAATTCTGCTCCTATCATTTATGCCCTTGTACAGACAACAGTCCCTACAGTGAAGATGCGGATCACAAACATGTCCGAGACGCTACATTAGTTAGGCCACAAATATTAGGCTTGTCTTGGCGGAAAAACCGAGATCAATTTCTCAACACATGGACACCCTTCACTTATGTTGCTAATCTAAACTAAACTAATTTAAACTATTCTAAACTAATTTAAACTATTTTAAACTAATTTAAACTAATCTAAACTAAACTAAGTTAAACTATTCTAAACTAATTTAAACTAATCTAAACTAAACTAAGTTAAACTATTCTAAACTAATTTAAACTAATCTAAACTAAACTAAGTTAAACTATTCTAAACTAATTTAAACTATTCTAAACTAAACTAATTTAAACTAATCTAAACTAAACTAATTTAAACTATTCTAAACTAAACTAATCTAAACTAAACTAATTTAAACTATTCTAAACTAAACTAATTTAAACTATTCTAAACTAATTTAAACTATTCTAAACTAAACTAAACTAATCTAAACTACTGAAGATAGACACAAAATGCTGGAGTAACTCAGCGGGACAGGCAGCATCATCTCTGGATAGGAGGAATGGGTGATGGGTCGAGACCCTTCTTCAGACAGGTTAGGGAGTTGCCTCAGTCCAATGCCACCAGGCCTGAACACAAAGTGCTGGAGGAACTCAATGGACCAGGCAACACCTGGGAAGGGAATGGGCAGGCGACATTTCAGGTCCGGTCGCTTCTTCAGCCCGATGCTGGTTGAGTTAGTTATTGTGACGTGCAAAGCTTCCTGTGTATAAGGCGGCTGCCTGGTTTCCCAGCGTCGGGCAGTTAGTTCTCCACAGGGTGTGAGCGTTCAGGACATCCTGTACTTGCAAGCGGCGCTGAAGAACAGCCAAGCCTGTTGTTCAGCGCGGTGCCTGGCCTGCTGGGAGAGGGGGGTCGCACTGCCCGCCGCGAGGGGTTGGGCTCCACTGTGGTCCCCACCATGCCGCCAAACACACACACACACACGCAGTTTCACAGATTGCCATCAGAGCCCGGCTATTTCCTGCAAGGCTTTCCTGCCTTTTCCCTTGTGTACGTGAAGCAAATGCGGGCCAGGCAGAGCAAGGAAGCCACACCATTCTCTCCCCCGTCCCCTGTTACACAGGGATTGAGTGACCCACTTGGCCAGGTTTGGGGAGGAGTAAGGAATGTAACCTCTCACGATTCCTGAAGATAGACACAAGATGCTGGAGTAAGTAAGTAAGTTTATTGGCCAAGTATTCACATACAAGGAATTTGCCTTAGTGCTCCGCCCACAAGTAACAACATGACATACAGTGACAGATACGAGTGACTCAGAAAACACTAAACATTAATAATAATAAAACATTAATGATAAAACACCATTGATCAGGCATGTGAACCAACAAAATACCAGATCAAAGGGAGGCTACAGATTTTTGGCTGTTGAGTAGAGCAACTACTCGTGGATAAAAACTGTTTTTATGTCTGGCTGTGGCAGCTTTGACAGTCCGGAGTCGCCTTCCAGAGGGAAGTGATTCAAAGAGTTTGTGGCCAGGGTGAGAGGGGTCAGAGATGATCTTGCCCGCTCGCTTCCTGGCCCTTGCAGTGTACAGTTCATCAATGGAGGGAAGGTTGCAGCCAATAACCTTCTCTGCTGATCGGACGATTCGCTGCAGCCTCCGGGTGTCGTGCTTGGTGGCTGAGCCAAACCAGAGTACTGGGTCTGAAGAAGGGTCTCCACCCGTTCCTTCTCTCCTGAGATGCTGCTGTCTGTCCCGCTGAGTTACTCCAGCATGTTGCGTCTATCCTCAGTGTAAACCAAGTTCCTTCCTACACACGTACCAGTCTGAAGAAGGGTCTCAGTACCCGAAACGTCGCCTATCTCCTTCGCTCCTTAGATGCTGCTGCACCCGCTGAGTTTCTCCAGCCTTTTGTGTACCCTCCTTCCTACACACGCCTCGATTCCCTTCACATTAGTATTTGGAGATACAGCGTGGAAACAGGCCCTTCGCCCCAACGAGTCTGCGCCGACCAGCGATCCCCGCACACACTAGCCCTGTCCTATAGGGAGGTTTCATCTCTAGAGTTTCATCTATTCACCTATAGAGTGGTGAATCTGTGGAATTCTCTGCCACAGAAGGTAGTTGAGGCCAGTTCATTGGCTATATTTAAGAGGGTGTTAGATGTGGCCCTTGTGGCTAAAGGGATCAGGGGGTATGGAGAGAAGGCAGGTACGGGATACTGAGTTGGATGATCAGCCATGATCACATTGAATGGCGGTGCAGGCTCGAAGGGCCGAATGGCCTACTCCTGCACCTATTGTCTATGATTCTATGATTCATGGCCTGTGGCCCGTACTGTTGCCACCCAACGCCATCTGGAGTACACGCGGTGAACTGCAGGTAAGCACTTACCGTGGATTCCAGAGTAATGGGCACGTCTTCTGCCCCAGCCACGCGGACCGGTTCCACACTCGCGGATCCCGGGCCGTCTATCCCCCCCCCCGCGGCCGGGGGTGGGTGGGGAGGAGGTCGGTGGTGGGGGCGGGGGTGCAGATGCAGCACGGTCAGTGACTCTGGGTGGGGGGGGGGGGGGGGGGGGGGGGAGGGACCAGACTGTCCCCAACTCTGCTGCAGCTGACGGGGACGTTGCCGGGTTTTCGTCCCCGTGTTTCCGCTGCCCCGCTCCACCCGGCCCCGTGCGCGTGGGGCGCTGCCGACCCACAGCCCGTGACAGTGCGGCCACGCGGGGGGAGGGTGACCGTGGCCGGACAACGCTGACCCCACGGGGTGGGGGGGGGGGGGAGAGTGGGGGCTGTCATGAGGGATGCGCTCCTTCTAGTGCTCGGGTTCAGAGCAAAAATACTAGAGCATTTTTGTTCAGAGCGCTCAGTCACCCTCCACAATTATCTACAGCGCAAAAATTGGCCATTTCTGCGTTTTTTAACAGGTAAGAAAGTACTGTTTCGTGTGTTAACAGTGTATGCCGGAAGCTGCCATGTCCTCCAGATGGATTGAGCTGCTCCGTGCATCCGCCCTTTCACCCGATGACCTTATGTACAACCCCCTTATACACTCTAGGGACAATTTACATTTTTTTTACTGAAACACTGTCTTTGGAGTGTGGAGGGGGGGGGGGGGGGGAAAAACAGGAGCACCCATCAAGTCTACAAACTCCGTACAGACAGCACCCGTAGTCGGGATCGAACCGGGGTCTCTGGTGCTGTGAGGCAGCAACCCAACCCTAATGCTCAGAAATCGATCACTCTCTTATTTTGAACGAGTAGCCATGCCTACTAGGTTCTGTTGTGCTGAAGCAAAGCAAGAATGTCATTGTCCTATCAGGGACACGTGACAATAAACTCTCTTGAATCTTGAATCTTGAATAATTAAACTAGGGGTAGGGAGCACCAAAGGTTCACCACTCTCTGGGTCATGTCAGTTTTCTTCATCACAGTACCTCGTCGAAGGGATCTACTGGAAACGTTGCTCGAAAAACATAATTGAAGACCCGCTTAGAAACATAGAGACATAGAAAATAGGTGCAGGAGTAGTCCATTCGGCCCTTCGAGCCAGCACCGCCATTCATTGTGATCACGGCTGATCGTCCCCAATCAGTACCCCGTTCCTGCCTTCTCCCCATATCCCCTGACTCCGCTATCTTTAAGAGCCCTATCTAGCTCTCTCTTGAAAGCATCCAGTGAAACCCGCCCCCACCGCCCTCTGAGGCAGAGAATTCCACAGACTCACCACTCTCTGTGAGAAACAGTGTTTCCTCGTCTCCGTTCTAAATAACCCCTGCCTGCCTTCTCGCCATATCCCTTGATTCCACCAGCCCCAAGAGCTCGATCTAAAATCCATCCAGTGATTTGGCCTCCACTGCCCTCTGAATTCACAACTCTCTCGGCGAAAAAAAGTTTTTTCTCACCTCAGTCTTAAATTGCACCCCCCCCCCTTCATTCCAAGACTGTGGCCACGCTCTGGGTGGCTCGGTGGCACAGCTGGTAGAGACAGACGCATGTCAGTTCTGTGCTCTCTCCAAAAAATAAAACCACCACAACGATTTTATTACCAATTGAGCAAAGGTAGAAAGCCGTGAAATGAGCGGGGAAAACAGGAAACGTTTTGTTTAGACTCCCCGTGGGTGGAGCGAGTCTGTTTGTTTAACTCCCGAAGGGGAAATGGAATGAATTGTAGTTCGATGTTTACTCTAGCGAACACGTCCGATTTCAATCGAAAGCCGTTTCCATCTGCTTCCAGCAAAGTTCCTGTTAGGGAGTTTTCCTCCCCTGGTTTGTTTCTGCTCCTCGCTGGCAACTTACTTTTAGGTTTTCCAGCCCACACGTGAAGACCCCCACAAATTGCAGGAGTGCTTTTCTTTGGAGGGGGTTTATAAATTTAAAAATAGACTTTATTCAGCAAATAAATATATACAATACGTGAACCCGTGCGAAAAATTCATCCGACATTTTCGGAGGCTCTACAAATTGTTCAGTACAGTGTTTATACATTTCTCAAAATTTCACAAATCTGTCCCACTAGGCTTGTATTCATTGGAGTTTAGAAGGATGAGGGCGGATCTTATAGAAACATATAAAATTATAAAAGGACTGGACAAGCTAGACGCAGGAAATATTTTCCCAATGTTGGGCGAGTCCAGAACCAGGGGCCACAGTCTTAGAATAAAGGGGAGGTCATTTAGGACTGAGGTGAGAAAAAACATTTTCACCCAGAGAGTTGTGAATTTATGGAATTCCCTGCCACAGAGGGCAGTGGAGGCCAAGTCACTGGATGGATTTGAGAGAGAGTTAGATAGTGCTCTAGGGGCTAGTGGAGTCAAGGGATATGGGGAGAAGGCAGGCACGGGTTATTGATAGGGGACGATCAGCCATGATCACAATGAATGGCGGTGCTGGCTCGAAGGGCCGAATGGCCTCCTCCTGCACCAATTTTCTATGTTTCTATGTCCCCCACCCGTTCCACACATGTGGTCCCCTGGCGTGGGGTACCTTCCCTTATTTTGAGGGGCGTCTCCACCACACCGTGCCCCCCCATGTCCACCAGAGGAAGGACCCTAGACTGTGGCCCTCCCCCACCGAGCCTTGGCGTTGGCTGCACCGAGCTTCAGTGCGTCCCCCCTCAGCACGTACTCCTGCAGTCTGCAGCGGGCCAGTCCAGTCGGCAACATTCCCCGACGGACATCTCGCTCCGCTGGGAGGTCAACAACGCTCGGGCAGACCAAAGAGCGTCTTTCACCGAGATGATGACCTTCCGGCAGCACTCGATGTCAGTCTCTGAATGTCTCCCTGGGAACAGTCCGTAAACCACAGAGTCGATCCTTCTCTGCCCCGTGAGAAGAGAACGGACGCACACTCTCCTGCGGAGGAAGGAGCTGCACAGTTGTTTGTTTAAACCGACGATAGACTCAAAAAAGCTGGTGTAACTCAGCAGGACAGGCAGCATGGAGAGAAGGAATGGGCGACGTTTCGGGTCGACACTGCCTCTTGTGGCTGAGGTTACGCACTGCCTCTTGGCTTGAATTATTTACACAGGCTCACCCAAAGGGCTCACCAGCGAGGGATTGAACGGACCCTTGTATCCCCTCTCTCTCCGTCCCCCCCACCCCCCCCCCCCTTCCTCGCTGTCCTGATAGTTTCACTCTTCGTATCCCTTCATTGTCACCTCTTCTGCAACCAACAATGGACCCTTGTGGGCTCCACCTTTCCTTTGCCGAGCGCGCGGAGAGAGGGAAACTGGGGGCATGAAAAGGCACGGGACAAATCAGAGCCGGCACTAATGCCCGAGGAAAGTGGAGCCCACAAGGGTCCATTGTTGGCTGTGGAAGCGGTGACAGTGAACAGTGTTTGATTAACAGACTGACTGGTGATGATATTGTCTGTGAATACTGTGTTTACAGGTGAGAGGGAATCTAAAGGTACGAAAAGGATCGGAAACAAGAGGTCACTGCCTTAGAATTAAACAACGTTCCTTTAGGAAGGAGATGAGGATGAATTTCTTTAATCAGAGGGTGGTGAATCTGGGGAATTCTTTGCCCCGGAAGGCTGTGGAGGCCAAGTCAGTGGATATTTTTAAGGCAGAGATAGATAGATTCTTGATTAGTACGGGTGCCAGAGGCTGATGGGGAGAATGCAGGAGAATGGGGTTGGGAGGGAGAGATAGATCAGCCATGATTGAAATGGCGGAGTAGACTTGATGGGCCGAATGGCCTCATTCCGCTCCTATCACTCATGAACAAATCAGTGGCGGCACCGATGGCCAAACAAAGGTGGAGCCCACAATGGTTTCGAGTTTAGAGATACAGCATGGAAACAGGCCCTTCGGCCCACCGAGTCCATGCTGTCCATCGATCACCCATTTCCGCACCAGCCCTGTGCTATACCACTGTCATGTCCAATCTCTAACACACTCGGGTCAATTTACAGAGGGCCAATTAACCAGCGAACCCTCACGTCTTTGGGATGCGGAAGTGAACCGGAGGAAACCAGAAACCCACGCTGTCACGGGGGGAACATGCAAACTCTGCACAGTCAGCCCACTGATTCGGTCTGTACCTTTCCACACCTCCCATTTCCCTCTCCCCCCCCCCCCCCCCCCCCCCCCCCCCCCCCCCCCCCCCGACTCTCAGTCTGAAGAAGGGTTTTGACCCGAAACGTCACCCGTTCCACTTCTCCAGATATTCCAGAGAGACCTTGGCAACGTGCGAGTGGAATTACCCGATTACATTCTGCCTTTTGGACGCCACAGCCAGATCCAGGTGGAAGATTATGTTTCCAAGGCTCCCCTATACGATAAGATTCCTGGAATTTGCTGGGACTTTGATGAAAGATACTGTAAGGAATTGAAATGGTGCAGGCAAAACGAGAAAATAAAAGGCAGACAAGAACTGAGCAGCGAGCCTTGATCTGTCGGTTTTTCACGTACAACTTTCATTCAACAATTTGTCTCGGTACTGATCGTCCCATGGTAAGTGTCGGGAGGAACTGCAGATGCTGGTTTAAAGTGAAGATAGACACAAAAAGCTGGAGTAACTCAGCGGAACAGGCAGCATCTCTGCAGAAAAGGAACTCTACTGCTTGCACCACTGTGTGTATGTATAATCTATATTACTAACAGTCTGATCTTGACCACTTCCTGTTGTTCTGTATATTGATTTTAGAAAAAACGCTGCCACTTACCCCTGTGAATTTTGGCCATCTTACTCAGAGTCCCCCTCTGCTGCACAGGACAAGAGGATTTTTCCCAACGACGATAAATAAAAGAGTTATTAGTGTTTAAAAAATGTTGAGATTCTCTCCCCTGAAGGCCACGTTCCTTCCAAAGGGACTATAAAACCCGGAAGTGTTGAGTGCCTCAGTCAGTCTCTGCAACATGGGGGAGCAAGAGGGTCACATCTCTCAGTCTGAGCTGTGAAAAGCACTGAACACATGTCCACTAAACTTTTACTGACCTGTCAGTGCCCTTAATGGTTTGAGTGGTTTGAAAATATAGTTTGGAAATGCTAAAGCTGTGTTGCCTTTGGTTTGGAAATGCTCAAGCTGTGTTGTCTAATTAAAGTTGCCTTGCCTAATTAAAGTTGCCTTGCCTAATTAACGTTGCCTTGCCTTCTATATAATTAAAAATCTAATCTTGACCACTTCCCATTTGCGCTTTATATTGATTTTAGAAAGATTGCTACGACGTACAGCTTTGATTTTTGGCCATCTTACTCAGAGTCCCCCTCTGCTCATCAGGTGCCGAGGATTTTTCACACCGATGAAAAATAAAAGAGTTATTAGTGTTTAAAAAATGTTGAGATTCTCCTGTCAATCACTCCATGAAGGCCACGCCCCTTCTGGTGGGAGGGGGGGAGGGACTATAAAACCCAGAAGTGTGGGCGTGGCTCAGTCTCTACAAGATGGTGGAGGGAGAGGTAACGACTCGCTGTCTTTAGTGGCCTTGCACCCTGCTTGAAGTGGTAAGAAACTGCACTTGAATTTGGTGGCCTTGCACCCTGCTTGAAATGGAATTTAAAGGAATAGCCGTGAGTCAACTGCCAGCCCACCAGCCGTGAGTGAGTGAGCTGCCAGCACAACAGGCTTGAGTGACTGAGCCGCCAGCCCAAGAATCCAT
The DNA here is from genome assembly GCA_035221665.1 of Okamejei kenojei. Taxonomy (NCBI): domain Eukaryota; kingdom Metazoa; phylum Chordata; class Chondrichthyes; order Rajiformes; family Rajidae; genus Okamejei; species Okamejei kenojei. The sequence continues at coordinate 5,332,696 of CM069167.1, forward strand.
TCGGCCCACAATGTCCATACTAACCCTCTGGAAACCAGTCCCTTCAGCCCACAACACCCATACTAGCACTCCAGAAAGCCCCCCCCCCCCCCCCCCCCCCCGACTGGCCACCAATATTGGAATTGGTGGAGAGGTGAAATATTGCATTGGGGGACCAGCCCTCCCATGTGATGCTGGGATACATATATGTGTGTGTGTTTGTGCAGAGTTTGCACGTACTCCCTAACAACATACGTTGCTCAGCTTTCCTCCCATAGTGAGCACAGTCAAGGCAGTCAAGAGCATTTTATTGTCATATATACTGAAATGGAACAACAAAATTCTTACAGCAGCAACACTTAAAAAGTTCAACGAATGGAAGACCCAATATGGTGCAAAAGAACAAATGTAAGATCAAAGTCCCTCGTTCAACCGAGGCAGTTTACAAAGAGACCCAAGCTTATTGTAGGAAGGAACTGCAGATGCTGGTTTAAACCGAAGAGAGACACAAAATGCTGGGGCAACTCAGCGGGACAGGCAGATCTCTGGAGAGACCCTTCCTCAATTCGAAACGTCACTTCAGTCTTAAGAAGGGTCTCGACCCGAAACATCACCCAATCCTTCTCTCCAGAGATGTTGCCTGTCCCGTTGAGTCACTCCAGCATTTGAGCCTAACATCCCACCGATTATTCACTGAAATGACTACTTCAGAGGCTGGTAGAACCTTTTGCGTCGTTTGGAGCTTCCCGACATCAGTCTCTAGCTGAGACTACGAGCTCCTCGATGGTGAAATCCGCAGGCTGCGGTTGGAGCGTAGATCCCAGGCAAGGGATCGTCTCTGATGGTAAGTCCACGTCCCTGCGGTGGGGCTCAAAGTCAGCCCCGAGCAAGGCCGCCAGAGCGACCGGAAAACAACCGCATCTCCGGCAAGGTAAGAGATTGGGAAAAAGCTTCCCCCGACCCCCACCTAAAACAAACCAGAGAACATTAACACATACTTTTAAAACACACTAAAAAAATAACAAAAACGACGAAAAAACAGACAGACCATTGGCGAGGCTGCCATCGCTGACGGCGCCACCCGGTGGATTTGGTCTCCTAATCTGAGGAAAGACATCCTTGCCACAGAGGGAGTACAGAGAAGGTTCACCAGACTGATTCCTGGGATGGCAGGACTTCCATATGAAGAAAGACTGGATAGACTCGGCTTGTACTCGCTGGAATTTAGAAGATTGAGGGGGGGGGATCTTATAGAAACTTACAAAATTATTAAGGGGTTGGACAGGCTAGATTGTTCCCGATGTTGGGGAAGTCCAGAACAAGGGGTCACAGTTTAAGGATAAGGGGGAAGTCTTTTAGGACTGAGATGAGAAAAAAAAAATCACACAGAGAGTGGTGAATCTGTGGAATTCTCTGCCACAGAAAGTAGTTGAGGCCAGTTCATTGGCTATATTTAAGAGGGAGTTAGATGTGGCTAAAGGGATCTGGGTATAGAGAGAAGGCAGGTACAGGATACTGAGTTGGATGATCATATTGAATGGTGGTGCAGGCTCGAAGGGCCGAATGGCCTACTCCTGCACCTATTGTCTGTGTTTCTATGGATGTATGTGCATTGTATAATTTGTGCTGAGTGTGGTGTTTGAATCTATGGGTCTGTGATGCTGTTTTCATTGTACCTGCATCTCACTGTACTCAGTCGTGCAGATGACGAGAAACTCACGTTGATTTGGCTTGAGGCAGGAGATGAGGATGTTACATTCTCCCAATATTCCGCCGCTCGGGACGGTTACAGCACCCGCCCTCCACTAAGCGAGTCCCAAGCAACCGAGAGGGAGTCCCAAATGGCACCTGTAGATGGTGGTGTTTTCAACATTTGGCATCTCAGGGTCTAGATCTGCAGAAAAGCACAACTGGACGTGCATTGTTAATCTGGGGATGAAAAGGTGCAGTTTGTTAGGAATCCTTCCCATCCTGACTACGGACCCTGTCTGCACGGAGTTTGCACGTTCTCCCTGTCACCGCGTGGGTTTCCTCCGGGTGCCCCGGTTTCCTCCCACGTTCCAAAGGCGTGCAAATTTGTAGGTGTCGGAAGGGACAGCAGACAATAGGCGACAGGTGCAGGAGTAGAGGCCATTTGTCCCTTCGAGCCAGCACCGCCATTCAATGTGATCATGGCTGATCATCCCCAATCAGTACCCCGTTCCTGCCTTCTCCCCATATCCCCTGACTCCGCTATCTTTAGGAGCTCTAGCTCTCGCTTGAAAGCATCCAGAGAACCTGCCTCCACCGCCCTCTGAGGCAGAGAATTCCACAGACTCACCACTCTCTGTGAGAAAAAGTGTTTCCTCGTCTCCGTTCTAAATGGCTTACTCCTTATTCTTAAACTGTGGCCCCTGGTTCTGGACTCCCCCAACATCGGGAACATGTTTCCTGCCTCTAGCGTGTCCAAGCCCTTAACAATCTTATATGTTTCAATGAGATCCCCTCTCATCCTTCTAAACTCCAGAGTGTACAAGCCCAGCCGCTCCATTCTCTCAGCTTATGACAGTCCCACCATCCACGTCCCCGCTCTCATCCTGGGTTCTCATCCTGACTACGGATCCTGTCTGCACGGAGTTTGCACGTTCTCCCTGTCATCGCGTGGGATTTCCTCCGGGTGCTCCGGTTTCCTCCCACGTTCCAAAGGCGCGCAGGTTTGTAGGTGTCGGAATGAACTGCAGATGCTGGTTTCCACCGAAGATAAGACACCAAGTGCTGGAGTAACTCAGCGGGACAGGCAGCATCTCTGGAGAGAGGGAATGGGTGACGGTTCGAGTCGAGACCCTTCTTTAGACTGAGAGTCGTGTGGGGGGGTGGGGGGGGGGGGGAGTCTACAGATATGGGAGGGTAAGGTGTGAAAACACAGATCAAGGGGGACGATGCTTAAGGAACAAGTTGAAGAGCTGGAGAGGAATCGCTGAGATTAATTTGCTTTGAAAATTATTTCTAGTGTGTAGGATAGAACCAGCAAACAGGGCTCGTTGGTCAGCATGGACTCAGTGGGCTGAATGGCCTGTTTCCACGCCGTATATCTAAATTATACTAAACATTACGAGTTTCCCCCCCAATCGGGACTGTTTTCCAGGTCTATTTTCAGTTTCCCCACAGTTTGCACTTTTACAAAGGACTTATCTTCATTTAACATTTCAAGTAACCCTTGCTTTCCCTCTCTCTCTGTCTCTCCCCCACCTTAGTTCTCCGATTAGCTTCACTGTCCTGATCAATTTTACAGATTGTGTGCCTCCTTGTCACCTTCCCCTCAGCCAACAATGAACCATTCTCAATTTCCTAGATCATCGCCTGCTCCGATCTGCGTCAGAAGGAGCTGCAGATGCTGGTTTACACTGAAGATTGGTACAAAATGCTGGAGTACCTCAGCGGGATGGGCAGCATCTCCCCAGGGAAGGAATGGGCATTGTTTTGGGTTGAGTCTTAAGAAGGGCGTCGACCTGAATCGTCACACATTCCTTCTCTCCAGAGATGCAGCCTGACCCACAGAAACATAGACACATAGAAAATTGGTGCAGGAGGAGGCCATTCGGCCCTTTGAGCCAGCACCGCCATTCATTGTGATCATAGTTGATCGTCCCCTATCAATAACCCGTGCCTGCCTTCTCCCCTTGACTCCACTAGCCCCTAGAGCTCTATCCAACTCTCACTTAAATCCATCCAGTGATTTGGCCTCCACTGCCCTCTGTGGCAGGGAATTCCATAAATTCACAACTCTCTCTGGGTGAAAAGGTTTTTTCTCACCTCAGTCTTAAATGACCTCCCCTTTATTCTAAGACTGTGTGGCCCCTGGTTCTGGACTCGCCCAACATTACTGAGTTACTCCAGCATTCTGTGACTGCTTTGATCTGTCTTTTTCACACCTTACCTCTAGACTCCCTGGCAAAACAGCTGGCAAAAGGGCGTGCCAAATTCACGCAAAATTGTTTATGCTAAAATTCAACGCTTGGGATGAGGGCCCGTTTTCAGTATCGAGAATGACCCTCTGCTGTCCTACGTGGTCAGACCAGTGGGGAACTCCCTTTCTGGGAACACTTGTCCCCGTCAACTTCTGAGAAAGATCAGTCGTGACGCAACGCGGCAATGGCCGGCCTCTTGACCCTAATTGCTAAGTGTTGCATGAACCTGGCATGTTAAACGAAAATGGGCCCAAAATGCTGGAGTAACTCAGCGGGACAGGCAGCATCTTCAGGCTGAGAGTCGGGGGAGAGGGAGTCTAGAGATATGAAGGGGTAAGGTGTGAAATCGACAGATCAAAGCAGACACGATTCAGGTCAATAGACAATAGACAATAGACAATAGGTGCAGGAGTAGGCCATTCGGCCCTTAGAGTCAGCACCGCCATTCAATGTGATCATGGCTGATCATCCCCAATCAGTACCCCGTTCCTGCCTTCTCCCCATATCCCCTGACTCCGCTATCTTTAAGAGCCCTATCCAGCTCTCTCTTGAAAGCATCCAGAGAACCTGCCTCCACCGCCCTCTGAGGCAGAGAATTCCACAGACTCACAACTCTCTGTGAGAAAAAGTGTTTCCTCGTCTCCGTTCTAAATGGCTTACTCCTTATTCTTAAACTGTTTGGCCCCTGGTTCTGGACTCCCCCAACATCGGGAACATGTTTCCTGCCTCCAGTGTGTCCAAGCCCTTAACAATCTTGGTTGAAAGGTCGAGACCCTTCTTCAGACTCAACCCGAAACGTCACCCGTTCCTTCTCTCCAGAGATGCTGCCTGTCCCGCTGAGTGACTCCACCATTTTGTGTCTGTCTTTGGTTTAAGCCAGCATCTGCAGTTGTCCTCAGTGCCATGGTTCCTAGTGTATCAGACTGTGTGGGCACAAAGACAGGGGCTCGTTGCTCGTGAACATATAAGATTGTTAAGGGCTTGGACACACTAGAGGCAGGAAATATGTTGGAGGACTCCTGTGAATTTATAATGGGAAACAGCGAAATGGCAGAACAGGTAAACGAATACTAAAAGGGACCTACATTTGTCTTCACCAATCTTTTGCTCTTCATGTATCTATAGAAGATTTTATAGTCAGTTTGTATATTCCCTGCAAGCTTTCTTTCAAGCTCTTTATTCCCCTCTTAATTAACCCCTTTATCCTCCTCTGTTGAGTTCTAAATTTCTCCGGTTTGCTGCTTTCTCTGGCCAATTTATATGCCTTTTCCTTGGATTTAACACTATCCTTGACTTCCCTCGTCAACCACGGTTGAGCCGTCTTCCCAGTTTTATTTTTTCACCAGACAGGGATGAACAATTTCTGGAGTTCATCCATGTGGTCTTTAAATCTTCGCCATCGCACACACACACGCACACGCACGCACACACACACACACACACACGTACACACACGTACACGCACACACACACGTACACACATACATACACAAACATGCACATACACACGCACATACATGCACATACACACGCACACACACACACACGTACATACGCACACACTCACACGTACACACACACACACACGTACACACACACACACACGTACACACACGTACACACACACACACGTACGCACACACACGTACACGTACACACACGTACACACACACACACGTGCACACACGTATATAAACACATACACACACGTACATGCACACACACACACACACGTACACACACACACACACACACACACGTGCACACACGTACATAAACACACACACACGTACATGCACACATACACACACGTACATGCACACACACACACACACACGTACATACACACACACATACACACACACCCACGTACACACACACACGTACACACACGCACACGTACACACACACACACACACACACACACACACACACACACACACGTACACACACACGTGCACACACGTACATACACACGCACACACACACACACGTGCACAAAAAAACCCCAATAATTGTCCAATGATAAGTCATAGAGTGATGCATAGATGATTTTTAAACACCAAAATGCTTAAGTTACGGTGTGTGTTCATTGTTAATAGTTCTGGTAACATCCCACATCCTGTTTTCTTTACAATCTCTTACCACTCGCAGGCCGCAGGCTGCACTTGTGGCCTATTAATTACAGACCAGAAACAATACGTGTTTTTTTTCCCGACATTTTATTCTAAGTAAAATCTCTAATTTTACACCGAACGTCTGTGTGCCATCATCGACAGGCAAAGTGTAACGCACCTGGTGAAACTTGACTGCAATTCTCCGAGTGTCTGTCTTCGTCCATATGCTGGTTTACTCGGAAAGTCGTGCATTCAGTCTTCGAGCTTGCGGTTTTCCTAGAATCTCATCGAATTAAATAGCAAAGGTCACAGCTGCTAAATTTACAAAGCCTCTGCTCTCCGAATATAAATACCAGAATGCAAAGCTGGGCTAGTGAGTGTAAAGTGGTGTTTTCAGATGGTGTTAAAAGGCAAAAAATTATTTACTATAGATAAAATTGCTGGAGAAACTCAGCGGGTGCGGCAGCATCTATGGAGCGAAGGAAATAGGCAACGTTTCGGGCCAAAACCCTTCTTCAGTCTGAAGAACTGTTGCACCCACTGAGTTTGTAAGAAGGGTTTCGGCCCGAAACGTTGCCTATTTCCTTCGCTCCATGGATGCTGCTGCACCCGCTGAGTTTGTCCAGCATTTTTGTCCACCTTGGATTTTCCAGCATCTGCAGTTCCTTCTTAAACAACTTATTCACTGTTATCTTCATGGAGTTGTGCAGGCCAGAAAATGGCCCTTCAGCCCATCAATGTCCATGCCAGCCTTTTCGATCACCTAATGAGCTAAACCCATCTGAGGAAGGATGTGCCATTCAATGTGATCATGGCAGATCATCCACGATCGGTCTTGCTTTATCTTCATACCCCTTGATTCCGCTAGCCCTAAGAGCTCTATCTAATTCTCTTGTTCAGGTGCACCCATCAATTCATGCTCAGGCTACGGATCATATACTAGGGATTGCGACTGACCACAAGATAGATTTTGGCTGAATCAACCTCATTGTGGAGGAGTGCATCATTGATCCATCGGGTTGAGTCCTGGGATGACAGGGTTGTCCCATAAGGAAGGGTTGAGGAAGATTGGTTTGCACTCTCTGGAGTTTTGGAGAACAAGAGATGAGCTTTAAGAGAGAAGGAAGGAATGGGTGACCCTTCTTCAGACTATCTCAGCAGTGGCATGGCATGTGATGAGTTGTGTACATGTCAACACTGAAGAAGGGTCGACAAAAGGTTTAAAACTGTCTTTGGAGGGATTTTCCAGCATCTGCAGTTGCTTCTTAAACAATGAAGAAGGGTCGGCCACTCCTTCTCTCCAGAGATGCTGCCTGTCCCGCTGAGTTACTCCAGCTTTTTGTGCCTACAGTATCTTCAGTTTAAACCAGCATCTGCAGTTCCTTCTTACCCAAGAGATGACCTACACACAGAAGCACGGAACTGCAGATGCTGGTTTTCCAAGGGAAGACACAAAATACTGGAGTATCTCGGTGGGTCAGGCAGCATCCCGGAGTAACATGGATAGATATTTTGGGTTGGAACCGTTCTTCAGACCTGATCTTTGCGTTTACAGATACAATGTGGGAACAGGCCCTTCGGCCCACCGTGTCCATGCCGACCAGCGATCACCCCATACACTAGCACTACCCTACACACACTAGGGACATTTTACAATTTCGACCAGAGCCAATTAACCCACAAACCTGCACATCTTTGGAGTGTGGGAGGACATTGGAGCAGCCGAGGAGGAAAACCCACGCAGGTCACGGGGAGAACGTACAAACTCCGTACAGACTAGCACCCGCGGTCAGATGGTACCCGGGTCTCTGGCGCTGTGAGGCAGCAACTCTACCACTGCGCCACCGTGCTCCGAGAGTTGACAGCAAAGTTGCTGCGAGATTGTCTCCATAATGTGCATCCTTCTAGGCCATATTGGGCGATGGTTTTGCCATTCAGAAATAAGATTAGAATTTAAGAGAGAGTTGGATAGAGCTCGAGGGGCTTATGGGGAGTCGAGGGATATGGGGAGAAGGCAGGCACGGGTTATTGATAGCGGACGATCAGCCATGATCACAATGAATGGCGGTGCTGGCTCCCAGGACTCAACCCGATGGATCAATGATGCACTCCTCCACAATGAGGTTGATTCAGCCAAAATCTATCTTGTAGTCAGTCCCAATCCCTGGTATATGATCGAAGGGCCGAATGGTCTCCTCCTGCACCTATTTTCTATGTTTCTATGTTTCTTTAAGCAGGAAATATTGGAAGGGTGGGGCTGGGGATGCGAGTGTCGCCTTGTACAGATCTCATCTCATGCCACTGCTGAAATAAGTCTGTAGAAGGGTCTTGACCCAAAACTGGGATAACATGGAACTGGTGGACGGGTGATCGATGGTCAGCATGGACATGGTGGGCCGAAGGGCCTATGTCCATGCTGCATCTCTAAACTAAATGTAATGAGGGGCCGACTCAGAGGAGATGTCCATTCAGAATGTAATAGCTGCGAAGTGTGTAGAGTGCGGTAGCTTCATGCTTGCAAACCCCACATTGAACTAGTGTGGACACAAGACAACTGACGAAGGGTGTTGACCGGAAACGTCACCCATTCCTCCCCTCCAGAGATGCTGCCTGTCCCGCTGAGTTACTCCTGCATTTTGTGTCCTTTAGCGTAACACTGACGAGTACCAGACTGAGTCTGAAGAAGGGTCTTGCCCCAAAACGTCACCCATTCATAGAAACATAGAAACATAGAAAATAGGCGCTGGAGTAGGCCATTCGGCCCTTCGAGCCTGCACCGCCATTCAATATGATCATGGCTGATCATCCAACTCAGTATCCCGTACCTGCCTTCTCTCCATACCCCCTAATCCCTTTAGCCACAAGGGCCACATCTAACTCCCTCTTAAATATAGCCAATGAACTGGCCTCAACTACCTTCTGTGGCAGAGAATTCCACAGATTCACCGCTCGCTGTGTGAAAAAAGAGAGTTCCTCCCCTCCAGAGATGCTGCCTGTCCCACTGAGTTACTCCGGCATTTTGTGTCTATTAGCGTAACACTGACGAGGACCAGACTGAGTCTGAAGAAGGGCCTCGACCCGAAATGTCGCCCATTCCTTCCCTCCAGAGATGCTGCCTGTCCCGCTGAGTTACTCCGCCATTTTGTGTCTATCTTTAGCAATTTAAACCAGCATCTGCAGTTCCTTCCTACACCTTCCGGGTCTCGTTGCTCACCGTGGGCCTACTGGAGGGTCTACTGCAGAACCTTCCATTCTGTGCTGCCTGCGGCTTTACAAAGCAGGAAGAACGGTCACGGCACTCCAGAGTAGAAGGCAAATCTACATGACAAACAGAGAGTGCACGGATGGCCCAGTGAAATCCTCAACACCCATTGGAAAGGAAAAGAGGAATTCCTGAACACTTCTCCAGCCCGTGAACCTCATTTATAAGTTCGTAACTGACAGGAACAGAATCAGGCCATTCGGCCCATCAAGTCTACTCCGACATTCAATCATGGCTGATCTATCTCTCCCTCCTAACCCCATTCTCCTGCCTTCTCCCCATAGCCCCTGACACCCGTACTAATCAAGAATCAATCTATCTCTGCCATAAAAAATATCCACTGACTTGGCCCTCCTCAGCCTTTGGTGGCAAAAAATTCAAGTTCTGATAAAGAAAATAGGCCATATCTAACCGCAGTGTCTCTCTTGCAGTGTTTCTTAGTATTTGATTCTATCTGTTCCTGGAAGTCACTTTAATAGATGAAGCAGTTTCTTTTAACCACAGAGCTTCAAGACAACCTGTCATAGTGCCCTGTTACCCTAGTCTAGTTAGATTTCTTAAAGATAAGACTTAAAGGGGAAGTCCACAGGGTTGGTCTGTGGATATCTTCAGAAGCTCAGGTGATTTAGCTTAAGTGAGTGCCAGCATATGGAAGATTAGTTTAGTTTAGTTTAGAGATACAGCATGGAAACAGGGCCGTTCGGCCCACCGAGTCCGCACTGACCAGCGATCCCCGCACACTAATGCCCCTGTCCCACTTAGGAAACCAGTGGAGACTTTGCGCCCCACCCAAGGTTTCCGTGTGGTTCCCACGGAGGTTTTTGTCCTCCGGCAACCACCTTCAACTAGCATCGCAACCGGCTTCGACTAAAAAATTACCGATTTTTAAAACGGAAACCACTTTCGACCATTAGGGAGACCGACAAAAACCTCCGGGAACCAATATCAGTTATTGGGCTGATATTTTTGGAATCATCTCTGAGGTTCTTAAAACTAAATTGGACCCTGATCTAAAGTTAATAATATTAGGAGTCCCAGACTCAAGCTTAATATTAATAGTAAGTCAAAGAAATTTTCTTGATTACTGTTTGATAATTGGAAAAAAATTAATATTAAAATTCTGGAAGGGAACATTATCCCCCACAATCAAAATGTGGACTGTGGAAATGTCGGAGACGTTGCATTTGGAGAGAATTAGGTTTTGTCCTAATGGACAAATATGAACTTTTTGAACAGATATGGTCTCCATTCATTGATTACTTAAAGGGGTAGCTGAGCTCAGCACCGTAACTCAATAAGTACCCTGGTGTAGGATTAGATGAAAAAAGTATTGGGATCTGTATACATGTCTCAAGAGATATTGTTATATGAAACTGTTCCATTCAATGTAAAGATTATTTTATTTAATTTTTAATTATATAATTTTTTTCTTTTTTTTAATTTTTCTTGGTTAGCTTTTCTTTTTTACTTTTTACTTTTTTTATTATATAATCATTATTATTCAATCACAACGTTTTGATTATTGATTTATACTTTTACTTTTTTTTTCCCCCAAAAAAATCAAAAACAGTAGCATATAAATTATCCCGTAATATCTGTACAACGTTTGTGATAAGTCTGATTTGTATTTGAAGTGCTGTTGTACCTTAGATAATATGCAATGTTTCTAATAAAAATATTAAACAGAAAAAAAAGAAAAGAAAAAAGAAAAAAAATTACCAATTTTTAAAACGGAAACCACTTTCGACCATTAGGGAGACTGACAAAAACCTCCGGGAACTGCACGGAAACCTTGGGTGGGGCGCAAAGTCTCCAGAGGTTTCCGTTCTGGTTTCCTAAGTGGGATAGCACTCCCCTACGCACACGGAGGATGAATTTACATTTAGACCAAACCGTGTAACCTGCAAACCTGTATGACTTTGGAGTGTGGGAGGAAACTGAAGATCTCGGAGATCAGGGGGAGAACGTACAAACTGTGTACAGATAAGCACCCATAGTCAGGATCGATCCCAGGTCTCTGGCGCTGTAAGGCAGCAGCTCTACCGCTGCGCCATCGTGCATAGGCCATAAGTAGGCCGGAGGCCATATCTTAAGATATAGAAACATAGAAAATAGGTGCAGGAGTAGGCCATTCGGCCCTTCGAGCCTGCACCCACATTCAATATGATCATGGCTGATCATCCAACTCAGTATCCCGTACCTGCCTTCTCTCCATACCCCCTGATCCCTTTAGCCACAGGGGCCACATCTAACTCCCTCTTTAATATAGCCAATGATATGGAAGGGTGACTATTTATTTCTTTGAGTCTTTGGTTCTTCTCAAGCAATCCATGTTGTTCCAGTTCTCTATTCTTTCCTCATATTCTTTCTTTCCTTCAAATATTTGTCAAAGTTGATCCATCTGGGCAGAGTCTGCCAAATCTCAAAGGCCCTCCTACCCGGAGGGCATAAATCTATGGACAGACGGCATTTTGGATCGGGACCCTTCTTCAGACTGATCGGTCTAAAGAACGATCCTGACCTGAAGCATCGCCTGTCCATTCCCTCCAAGGCCAGCAGCATAATCAAGGACCCGGCCACTCCCTCTTCTCCCCTCTCCCATTGGGGAAAAAGGTACAGAGGTGTGAAAACGCACGCCTCCAGATTCAGGGACAGTTTCTTCCCGGCTGTTATCAGGCAACTGAACCATCCTATCACAACCAGAGAGCAGTGCTGAACTACTACCCATTGGAGGTTGTGTATGCTGTATCTCATGTTGTTACTTGTGGGCGGAGCACCAAGGCAAATTCCTTGTATGTGAATACTTGGCCAATAAACTTACTTACTTACTTATCGGGATACCTTTGATCGGACTTCACTGGACTTTATCTTGCACTAAACGTTGTTCAACGTTCACGTTGTTCCTTTTATCATGTATCTGAGCACTGTGGCCGGCTTGAGTGTAATCATGTATTGTGTTTCATTGGGCTAAAGGTTCAGTTCCAAAGCTGTGTGACTCCATTTCCATTTGAATCTTTCACGACGGTTCTATGAAAAGCTTGTGACCTTCTGAATAGTGGTTTATTTTTTGTTTAGATTTGTCTTGTTTGGAGATAAATTGCGGAAACAGGCCCTTCGGCCCACCGGGTCCACGCCGACCAGCGATCCCCCCCCCCCCCCCCACATTAAAACTATCCCACTCACACTAGGGACAATATTACATTTACACCAAAACCAATTATTCTCTAACTTCAAATAGTCCTTGCTTTCCCTCTCCCTCCATCCCCTCCTCCTTCCCAGTTCTCCCACCAGTCTTACTAACTCCGACCCCACATGCTATCTCTATCTCTGTCCCCTGACATCAGCCTGAAGAAGGGTCTCGACCCGAAACATCGCCCATTCCTTCTCTCCAGAGACGCTGCCTGCCCCGCTGAGTTACTCCAGCATTTTGTGTCCACCTTCGATTTCCTTCGTAATTAACCTACAAACCTGCACGTCTTTGGAGTGCGGGAGGAAAGCGAAGATCTCGGAGAGAACCCACGCGGGTCACGGGGAGAGCGTGCAAACTCTGTACAGACTTCGTACAGACAGGCCAGTGAATGATAACAGTGACAAGGCTGTTATCGGGATAGAACATCTCAAAGATCTGATGAACAGAGTATCCCCTAAAGTGCAGGGGAAATTCCAGAGACACCAATTGGAACATGTTGTCACTTCAAAGGTTATCGAAGCCATTAACTCTTTCACTTGTATCTGTTAAACAAGACAGAGATTCCTCCACGTCAGGTCCCTGGAAAAGTACCTGCCTCTCTTACAGTCCTTCACCACTGATCAAATTAACCGAAGGTTCAAGACTCTATCCTGTCCAGAAAAGGCCTGGATAGAGTGGATGTGGAGAGAATGTTTCCACTAGTCGGCACGGTGGCGCAGCGGTAGAGTCACAGCGCCAGGGACCCGGGTTCGATCCCGACCACGGGTGCAGTCTGTACGGAGTTTGCACGTTCTCCCCGTGATCGCGTGGGTTCTCTCCGAGATCTTCGGTTTCCTCCCCCACTCCAAAGACGTGCCTGTCTGTACGAAGTCTGTACAGAGTTTGCACGTTCTCCCCGTGGCCCGCGTGGGTTCTCTCCGAGATCTTCGCTTTCCTCCCGCACTCAAACGACGTGCAGGTTTGTAGGTTAATCGGCTTGGTATAATTGCAAATTGTCCCTGGTGTGTGTCGGAAAGTGTAAGGGTGCAGGGATCGCTGGTCAGCACGGACCTGGTGGGCGGGTGGGCCTGTTTCTGCTGTATCTCTAAACCAAACTAAACATGGATCATCCAGGTTCTCCAGAGATGCTGCCCGATCTGTTGATTACTCCAGCACTTTGCATATTTACCAGCATCTGCGGTTCCTTGTTTCAAAACTCTGCTTTGAGTGGGTAACACAAACTTCAATGCACAGCCACAAGCGCATAATTAATACAAATACATTTATTTTGTTTGACAATAAATATTCTGTACATGTAAACGGAACAGCTAAAATGCGCAGTGCAAAATGAACATCTATCAAGCAAAACAGGCGTGTCACCAAGAACATGGTCAACATACAGAAGATAAGACACAAAGTGCTGGAGTAACTCAGCTTCTCTGGAGAGAAGGAATGGGTGACAATTTGGGTCAAGACCCTTCTTCGGTCCAAAGAGCGGAAAGGCAATACATGATTACAATCGAGCCATTGACCAAGAGTTGGATAGAGCTCTAGGGGCTAGTGGAGTCAAGGGATATGGGGAGAAGGCAGGCACGGGTTATTGATAGCGGACGATCAGCCATGATCGCAATGAATGGCGGTGATGGCTCGAAGGGCCGAATGGTCTCCTCCTGCATCTATTTTCTACGTTTTCTATGTTTCTAATGCATAGATACTTGATATGGAAATAACATTTAGCGCAAGGTAAAGCCAGCAAAGTCCAACCAAGGATAGTCCGAGGGTCACCAAAGAGGGAGACAGTAGTTCAAACCCAAACCCCAAAACACTCTAGGTTGCAAAATCGATTCCAGTTGGCACACAATGAGTGAATACCACTCTCAGAAAGAATGAAGGCGTCAGCCATACTGGTCACATCAGAGGCCCACTTCCTTCAGTGCCTGTCGAGAGTTGGTGAGCATTCACTGCTGTGTCCCCATGACCCATGCACTTCCCTAATGCCAGGTATCTTGAAAGATGGCACACCATCCTACCACAACCAGAGAGCACATTGCTGAACTACTGTCTACTGCTTTGGTGAACCCTCGGACTATCCTTGATTGGATTTTGCTGGCTTTACCTTGCACGGAGCGATATTTCCTTATTGTTTATCTATATACCTGTAAATGGATCGATTGTAATCATGTTTTGTCTTTCTCGACTCGAATGGTCTCGACCCGAAACGTCGCCCATTCCTTCTCTCCAGAGATGCTGCCTGTCCCGCTGAGTTACTCCAGTGCTTTTTGTGTCGATTTGCAGGTTTAGCAAGGAAATTGGAAAATTTAATGCTTTACAATTCGGACTGACAATAATCAATAAGTTAGAATAGAATTAGTTAAGATTGTAGATTTTAATCGGGTTTTTTCCCTCCCGATAACGTTGCATCAACAGTTGGCATATGAGCTTTCTTAAGAAATATAACTAGAAGAACATAAAATGAGTATTACAATGAAATGTTCTAACAAGCCCAACTCACACTCATTTTTCAGAGTTTACATTCAATCTGAGTACTTCCCTCAGTTGGACTGTGTTATCCCGGGGTGGGAGATTGCAACCTTCACGTGGTCCACCCTGTTTCGACGAATGCAATCAACCTGGCGTGCACAAACAGAAGATCAAACAGAACAAGTTGTCCTACAACTTTAGGCTGTGCACGCCACACGCAAGAAGAAGAAGATTGTATTATCTTGATCAGGCAATGAGTGGACAAGACCCGAAACGTCACCCATTCCTTTTCTCCAGAGACGCTGCCTGACCCGCTGAGTTACTCCAGCATTTTGTGTCTATTTTCAGGACCGATCGTAATAGGAGCAGAATGAGGCCTTTCGGCCCATCAAGTCTACTCCGCCATTCAATCATGGCTGATCTATCTCTCCCTCCTAAATCCAGTCACCTGCCTTCTCCCCGTAACCTCAGACACCTGTACCCATCAAGAATCTATCCTGATCTACCCTGGTGTAATGCAGCATCTGCAGTTCCTTTCTACACATTGGTTATAATACTTTTTAGTTTAGTTTAGTTTAAAGATACAGCGCGGAAACAGGCCCTTCGGCCCACCTGAGTCCGTGCCGACCAGCGATCCCCGCACTCTTACACTATCCTACACACGCTGGGGACAATTTCTACATTGAATACCAAGCCAATTAACCTACAAACCTGTACGTCTTTGGAGTGTGGGAGGAAACTGGGGAGAACGTGCCATGTTGGTCACGGGGAGAACGTACAAACTCTGTACGGACAGTACCCGTGGTCAGAATCGAACCTGGGTCTCTGGCGCTGTGAGGCGGCCACTCTACTGCTGGGCCACCATGCCGCCCAGGCGAAGGTAATTCAGCCCATTGTGCCTGTGAGCTGCCTATCTCAACCCCATCTGTTACTCCAAGTCCTGCAGGTCACAGATCTGAGTAAGTATTCTGGTGTATATTTTATTTGAAATGTTTCGAGCGTTTCTGCCACCTTCCCTTCAAGCGGTGATCTTCCAGACACCCACCCACCGGATGAAAAGACATTTTCCTTCTCTTCCCTCTAACCTACCGAATAAGATTGTTAAGGGCTTGGACACGCTAGAGGCAGAAAACATGTTCCCGATGTTGGGGGAGTCCAGAACCAGGGGCCACAGTTTAGGAATAAGGAGTAAGCCATTTAGAACGGAGACGAGGAAACACTTTTTCTCACAGAGAGTTGTGAGTCTGTGGAATTCTTAAAGACATGGACATTCTTCACAACCTCATTGAAACATATAAGATTGTTAAGGGCTTGGACACGCTAGAGGCAGAAAACATGTTCCCGATGTTGGGGGAGTCCAGAACCAGCGGCCATAGTTTAAGAATAAGGAGTTAGCCATTTAGAACGGAGACGAGGAAACACTTTTTCTCACAGAGAGTGGTGAGTCTGTGGAATTCTCTGCCTCAGAGGGCAGTGGAGGCAGGTTCTCTGGATGCTTTCAAGAGAGAGATAGATAGGGCTCTTAAAGATAGCGGAGTCAGGGGATATGGGGAGAAGGCAGGAACGGGGTACTGATTGGGGATGATCAGCCATGATCACATTGAATGGCGGTGCTGGCTCGAAGGGACGAATGGCCTACTCCTGCACCTATTGTCTATTGTCTATTGTCTACGTCTAGCTTTAAACTTGTGCCTGCTCTGAATTGAACCTCGACCCAGCGAAACAGACTCTTGTTTGTTCTATCGAGGCTCCTTGTACCTTTATGGACTTCAATTTAAGATTCCCCTCAGCATCCTCTGTCTAAAACTTAACGTGCCCGCTCTAAGCCAGGTGTGGTCTGCGGTCGATGAGTGGACCACCATGAAGGGAGGGGGAAGATCAATGAATAATGGAGGACCTTGCCTGGGGAGACGGCCATGAGGGTGGGGGGGGGGGGGGGGGGGGGGGGGGGGGGGGGGGGGGGGCAGGGGAACAGCAATGCAGGAGATGGTGGAGGCTACTTTGTAACTTTTGTCAGCGTCCTTTATGTGGCGACTATTGGCATACCTTGCAAAGAATTTCACTGTAACTTGTGACATATGATAATAAAGTGCTCCTCACAACTTTGTTCTAATCATCATGGTCACTCATTTGCCACTTCTCACCGTACCAGTTCGAATGTTACATCTTTAAAACATATATTAATTTGTATAATTAAAATATTTAACGGAATTATATTTCAGGCTGCTTCAAAGCTTCAGGTGGAACCTCGAAAAGTCACGGCGTCGCATTGCAGCGATTTGCGTGACAGAATTGACCGCAAATGAGGCACTCATTACTCTCTCGTTTGTGCTCCTTGTTCTCGCGGTGAGTGTCTGTTTTATCGCGGAGCGTGTTGGCTCCAATGCGAACGGGTCCCGACTCCTGTCTCCACGTCGCCCAGCAATCCGTAGCACTCAGCGCTCGCTCCCGCTCGATAGCCCAAACTGGATTCGGTGCCAAGGGGCGGACTGAGCACGAGATGCCCAGATCTTCATTTGAAGATGCCCAGGTCTTCATCTGAAGATGCCTTGATTTTCATCATTAAGATGCACTGATCTTCAGCTTGCCTCCGCTGTGCTTGGATAGTAGTCACGATGAACTGCCATAACAAGAGGAAAAGACTGACTTCACCTTCGTGCCTTCATCCGAGTTATATCTTGAATGGGAACTCCTCGATGTACTTCTGAAGACTGGGCACCAGGGGAAGTCTGGCCACGCCATCCCTCCCAAAGTGGCGGATGATATTCCTCCTGCAAAGCTGCTGCAGTTTGGGCACGGGGTTTTTCCGCAGCGGCGAGGTGAAGACGATGGCGTCGCCCCCGTCGAACACCAAGGGCTTCCGGCGGCTGCAGTCCACGCAGTGCTCCAGCAGCTTCAACATGCAGTCAAAGTGGGCGTTGTTGAGCCAGAAGAGCTCCCTCTTGAACTGCACCCGCATGCTGATGGGCCCCCTGCGGGCGAGGACGCTGAGGCTGAACAGGTGGTTGGACTGGGTGCTGTCGCGGACCAGGAAGGTGCCCACCGGCTGCGTCGCCAGCAGGGCGTGCGCCTTGTCCACGGGCAGCGGCCCCCAGTAGAAGCCGCTCTCCTCCAGGTGATGCAGGCTCCGCTCCACCACCCCCCACTCCTGGTCGTGGAAGATGCGGAAGCGGGTGGCAATCTCCGGTGGTGGGCTCCGACCATCCCTCCCTCCGATCATCTCACAGACGCCACCAGCTCCACAGAGGTCCCATTCTCAACCTCTGTCTCGGTAAACCTCCTGTGTGTGGGTGGGTGGGGGGAGAGGACAGTGTTACATAGAAACATAGAAACATAGACAATAGGTGCAGGAGTAGGCCATTTGGCCCTTCGAGCCTGCACCGCCATTCAATATGATCATGGGTGATCATCCAACTCAGTATCCTGTACCTGCC
The DNA here is from genome assembly GCA_035221665.1 of Okamejei kenojei. NCBI lineage: Eukaryota > Metazoa > Chordata > Chondrichthyes > Rajiformes > Rajidae > Okamejei > Okamejei kenojei. The sequence goes on from CM069167.1 coordinate 5,351,085, forward strand.
TTCTCTCCATACCCCCTGATCCCTTTAGCCACAAGGGCCACATCTAACTCCCTCTTAAATATAGCCAATGGACTGGCCTCAACTACCTTCTGTGGCAGAGAATTCCACAGATTCACTCTCTGTGTGAAAAATATTTTTCTCATCTCGGTCCTAAAAGACTTCCCCCTTACCCTTAAACTGTGACCCCTTGTCCTGGACTTCCCCAACATCGGGAACAATCTTCCTGCATCTAGTCTGTCCAACCCCTTAAGAACTTTGTAAGTCTCTATGAGATCCCCCCTCAATCTTCTAAATTCCAGCGAGTACAAGCCGAGTCTATCCAGTCTTTCTTCATATGGAAGTCCTGACATCCCAGGAATCAGTCTGGTGAACCTTCTCTATACCCCCTCTATGGCAAGAATGTCTTTCCTCAGATTAGTTACCAAAGTGTTACCAAACGTCTGAATTCACTGGGGTGGAACCCACTCCAAGACAGACGTGAAGCTCACCGTTTGACCTGTCTTTACAAAATATTAAATGGTCAGCTCGACAAAGATTACAAAACCATAGTAAATGCCTTCTATGTTCTGCTGTGCTGAAGCAAAGCAAGAATGTCATTGTCCTATCAGGGACACATGACAATAAACTCACTTGAACACCAAGCCCAAACCAATTAGGAGCAGACGAAGGCATTTGATCCAATTTGAGATGCCAGCTACCAAGACAGATGTAGACATAGAAACATAGAAAATAGGTGCAGGAGGAGGCCAATCGGCCCTTCGAGCCAGCAATTTGTGTACAGCAATTCATTCTTCCCCCGCACAATTAAAGTATGGAATAATCTTCACCCTACTACCATAGTTACCCAACCAGATGCAACTAAATTTAAGGTAGCTCTTTCTTCCCAAAAACCCTTTCTGGCTTAAGTCCTCCCTCCACCACCTCCAGTTTAAATTCCAGTTGGAATATTTTGGAGGACCAAGAAACCAAGAACCAAGACAGATGCATGAGATAAAACCGGTCTTTTATACAGTGCGTAAAGTCATGAGGTGAATGCCTTGCAGAGTCTCTTGCCCAGAGTAAGGGGAAACATAGAAAATAGGAGCAGGGGTAGGCCATTCAGCCCTTCCAGCCAGCACCACCATTCAATATGATCCTGGCTGATCATCCAAAAATCAGTACCCCGTTCCTGCTTTCTCCCCGTATCCCTTGATTCCGCTAGCCCTAAGAGCTAAATCTCGACCGCCCCTGTCCCACTTAGGAAACCTGAACGGAAACCTCTGGAGACTTTGCGCCCCACCCAAGGTTTCCGTGCGGTTCCCGGAGGTTTTTGTCCTCCGGCAACCACCTTCAACTAGCATCGCAACCGGCTTCGACTAAACATTTACCGATTATTAAAACGGAAACCACTTTCGACCATTAGGGAGACTGACAAAAACCTCCGGGAACTGCATGGAAACCTTGGGCGGGGCGCAAAGTCTCCAGAGGTTTCCGTTCAGGTTTCCTAAGTGGGACAGGGTCTTGAAAACAATGGAAAATCGAGAACCAGAGGACAGAGGGTTAAGGTGAAGATGGACCATTGGAACTATATTGAGTTCATGTTGGTGACTTGGTCGACACACTATACGTGGCGATTCTTTGTATACTTGTGTATTGTAAGAACCAGAACCAGGGGCCACAGTTTAAGAATAAGGAGTAAGCCATTTAGAACGGAGACGAGGAAACACTTTTTCTCACAGAGAGTGGTGAGTCTGTGGAATTCTCTGCCTCAGAGGGCGGTGGAGGCAGGTTCTCTGGATGCTTTCAAGTGAGAGCTAGATAGGGCTCTTAAAGATAGCGGAGTCAGGGGATATGGGGAGAAGGCAGGAACGGGGTACTGATTGGGGATGATCAGCCACGATCACATTGAATGGCGGTGCTGGCTCGAAGGGCCGCATGGCCTACTCCTGCATCTATTGTCTATTGTATGCAAAACAGAATTTCACTGTACCAAGTACACGTGACAATATAGTAGCAATCAACAGGAGTGTCTTATAAGGCACACTCGTACCTGCTTGGCTGTATGTTCCAGCCACCTACCACTCTCTGTGTAAAACACCTGCTCTGCATACATCCTTTACACTTTCCCTCTGTCACCTTAAAGTTTCGAATATAAAGTATTTCATATTTTGGAGTAGGTTGAGCAGGCTGGGACTCTATTCCTCGGAGCGCGGGAGGATGAGGGGGTTCACAAGTTATAGGAGTAGAATTAGTCCATTTGGCCCATCCAGTCTACTCCCCCATTCAATCATGGCTGATCTCTGCCTCCTAATCCCATTTCCCTGCCTTCTCCCCATAACCCTTGACAACCGTTCTAATCAAGAATTTGTGTGTCTCTGCCTTAAAAATATCCACTAACTTGGGGTGATCTTATAGAGAGGTGTGAAAGATCATGAACTGAATAGATCGGGTAGATGCACAGAGTCTCTTGCCCAGAGTAGGGGAATCGAGGGCCAGAGGACATGGGTTTAAGGTGAAGGGGGAAAAGATTTAATAGGAATCTGTGGGGTAACTTTCTCACACAAAGGGTGGTGGGTGTTTGGAACGAACTGCCAGAGGAGGTAGTTGAGGCTGGGACTATCCCAACATTTAAGAAGAGTTAGACAGGTACATGGATAGGACGGGTTTGGAGGGATATGGACCAAACGCAGGCAGGTGGGACTGGTGCAGCTGGGATATTTTGGCCGGTGTGGGCAGGTTGAGCTGAAGGGCCTGTTTCCATGCTGTATCACTCTATTACTAAGTAAGTAAGTAAGTAAGTTTATTGGCCAAGTATTCACATACAAGGAATTTGCCTTGGTGCTCCGTCCACAAGTAACAACATGACATACGAATAACTACCCTGGGATAATGGTTCAGACTGTCCGCTGTGTTATCCTAGAGCTCCCTTACTGGCACTGGCATCACAGAATCACATTTAACTCAGGTAGAAGACCACGGGTCTGAGGAAGGGTCCCGACCCGAAACGTCACCCATCCTATTTCTCCAGAGATGCTGCCTGACCCGCTGTGTCACTCCAGCACTCTGTGCCAATCGATAACAAATCTAATCCCGCCTTTCACATTGGAGGCAAAGATGGGAATGGTGGGGCAGCGGTAGTTTTTTTGTCGATCGTCAGTATAAACCAGCACCTGCAGTTCCTTCCTATGCAGCGTGGAGCATGACATTGTTAAATACATATTTTTAAACTCCCAAGTTTTGACTGGTCCACTGAGATAGCGTTATCCGGGAGGCATTTAAAATGTGTTTTTAATCTTATCGTATTGCCGGACTGCGCGGCAAGAGCATTCCCGCCCTGACTTCTTGGACACCGAGCAGTCGAAGCTGCGGAAATGCAAATTACAATATTGCATGTTTACATCCAGAAGGGGTTCTGAAGACCCTCAAAGTACAGCTCGCAACAACCCCCCCCCCCCCCCCCCGCGCCTTCCACGTTTCCTGCTGTCCACGTCACGCAAACCATCGCTTCAGTCCACAAGTTTTCAACGATTTCCAGAGCGTTTGTTTTCGCCGCTGAGTCCCTCTTCAGACTCGAAACTAATTATTAGCGGAGACACATCTTTCTTCAGTTTAGAGATACGGCGCGGAAACCGACCAGCGATCCCCGCACACTTAAGCCCCTGTCCCGCTTAGGAAACCTGAACGGAAACCTCTGGAGACTTTGCGCCCCACCCAAGGTTTCCGTGCGGTTCCCGGAGGTTTTTGTCCGTCTCCCTAATGGTCGAAAGTGGTCTCCGTTTTAAAAATCGGTAATTTTTTAGTCGAAGCCGGTTGCGATGCTAGTTGAAGGTGGTTGCCGGAGGACAAAAACCTCCGGGAACCGCACGGAAACCTCGGGTGGGGCGCAAAGTCTCCAGAGGTTTCCTAAGTGGGACAGGGGCATAACATTATCTAACACACACTAGGGACAATTTACACGTACACCAAGACTACTAACCGACACACCTGTACTCCTTTGGAGTGTGGGAGGAAACCGAAGATCTCCCACGCGGGTCACGGCGAGAACGTACAGACTCCGCGCAGACAGCACCCGTAGTCGGGATCGAACCATGGTCTCCGGTGCGTCAGGCGCTGTAAGGCAGCAACTCTGCCGCTGCGCCTCCGTGACGCCCTACTTCACGTTACCAACACTGGCTCAGATCGCTGTGCTCTCTCTCTCGCCCCTGGTTTAAGTCTCCCCTCAGAAAGCCAAACACCTAAATCAACACACCATTTCATTGCACCACTCACTGCGCTGGCTGGAGATGTTTGGGTTGAGATATTAAACTGACCTCACCTCTCTGGTGAATGTAAGCTCTGTTACACCTCTCCGAAACGGGAAGGGGGTTGGCTAAGTGCCCCTTGCGCGAGATTTGTTCCATAATAGTTACCTAAAAGAAATCCTCTAGTACTTGATTTCACAGCTGCCTGTACAAGTTTGCAGAGCACACATTATCTGCCATTTGATATTGTTCATAACATTCAAAATTACTTAAATGACTGTAAAGCACTTTGGAGTTATCAGAAATAATCAAAGCCATGATATGATCATAGGTTATAGGAGCAGAATTAGGCCATTCGGCCCATCATGTCTACTCCGTCATTCAATCATGGCTGATCTGGAAACATAGAACAATAGGTGCAGGAGTAGGCCATTCGGCCCTTCGAGCCTGCACCGCCATTCAATGTGATCATGGCTGATCATCCAACTCAGTATCCCGTACCTGCCTTCTCTCCATACCCACTGATCCCTTTAGCCACAAGAGCCACATCTAACTCCCTCTTAAATATAGCCAATGAACTGGCCTCAACTACCTTCTGTGGCAGAGAATTCCACAGATTCACCACTCTCCGTGTGAAAAATGTTTTTCTCATCTCGGTCCTAAAAGACTTCCCCTTTATCCTTAAACTGTGACCCCTGGTCTAACTTTCCCTCTCAACCCCATTTTCCTGCCTTCTCCCCATAACCCCTGACACCCGTACTGACCAAAAATCTATCTATCTCTGCCTTAAAACTATCCACTGACTTGGCCTCCACACACTTCTGTGGCAAAAGAAAATCCACAGATTCACCACCCTCTGACTAAAGAAATTCCTCCTCATCTCCTCTCTCAAGGAACGTCCTTTTATTCTGAGGCTGTGCCCTCTGGTCCTAGACTCTCCCACAAGTGGAAACATCCTCTCCACATCCACTCTTTCCTGGCCTTTCACTATCCAGGTTAAGCTTCAATGAGGCACCCCTTCATCCTTTGTAAAGTGCCTGTCCCACTGTACGAGGTAATTCAAGAGTCTTTCCTAGTTCTCCCCTGATTCGAGCTCGTGTAATGTACGTGGCGGGTACGTTGGGGCTCGCGAATAAAAAGTAGCAATTTTTTTCATCGCGAGTATTTTTTTTACTCGCGGACATTTTTCACGGTGTTGAAAAAACGTCACAAGTTTACCGGATTTCCCGAGTACCTACCGTTACTCATACGAGCCGCTACGAGACATCCACAAACTCCTACGGACCCGCTACGGACATTACACGAGCTCGAATCAGGGGAGAATTCGGGAGAACTCTTGTATTACCTCGTACAGTGGGACAGGCCCTTTAAGGTTCAAAGAGTATTTTATTGTCACGTGTACCCATTAAGGAAACAGTGACACCCGATTTCACCGTACCTTATATAAGTACAAATTAAAACACGTGTCTGAATAATTCCGAGCCTAAGCATTGTCAGTCCATTTCCCTCCACAGATGCTGCCTAACCCAATGAGTCCTTATTGCGCTTTGTTTTCTGCAGATATATATATATATATATATATATATATAAAAGTCTATATCTTTTAAAAGAGTTCCTCTTGAAACCACATCCTACTCCATTGTAAGGCCGGCATTTCTCACACTAACTATTTATTTTTGACCAATTTGAACACGTTTGCAAGTCAGCACGGACAAACAGGGACAATATTTGCCCTGTACTCACCCAACTGAAACTTGCTTGGACAATACAAGTTTGTACACTTAAATGTCAGCGCGGAGGAGGCGAGTGTCAAGAGTGTTTTATTGCCGCAGGTCCCAGATAGAACAATGACATTCTTACTTGCAGCAGCACGACAGAATAGGTTCATGTGCAGCTTTGCTAAAACCACACAAATAATTCAAATAACTGCAAATATTCAAGTCCCAGATGGGAAGTTTAGTTTAGTTTAGTTCAGAGATTCAGCGCGGAAACAGGCCCTTTGTCCCACGCCGACCAGCGATGCCCGCGCATTAACGCTATCCGACACATACTGGGGACAGTTTACAATTCTGCCAAGCCAATTAACCTACAAACCCGTACGTCTTTGGAGCGTGGGAGGAAACCGGTGACCACGGAGAAAACCCGCGCAGGTCACGGGGAAGAACGTATAAACTCTGTACAGACTAAGGTTCAAAGGTCTGTTTATTGTCACGTGTGCCAATTAAGGTACAGTGAAACTCAAATTAGCAAACAGCCATACTTAAAAAAAAGCAACAAGTCACACAACCACGTAAAAGTGAACATAAAGTCTAATCTTCCTCTTCATTCTCCGCGATCGGGGCAGTCGATCCATCCGCAGTCGGGGCGATTGTAGCTCCCGCAGCCGGTGTCGCTGGTTTAAACCGAAGATAGGTACAAAATGCTGGAGTAACCCAGCGGCTCAGGCAGCATCTCTGGAGAAAAGGAATAGGTGACGTTTCGGGTCGAGACCTCTATTCTTTCCCCATAAATATGCGATTACTTTCTCCTTCAACTGTTTATCAAAGTTTATCCATCCGGACAGAGTCGGCCAAACCTCAAAACATGCTGGTGAAAAGGACATAAATCTATGGACAGATGACATTTCGGATTGATGGGTCTAATGCAGGATCCCGACCCGAAACATCGCCTGTCCATTCCCTCCGACGATGCTGCCCGAGGAAGGGTCTCGACCCGAGACATCACCCACTCCGTTCCTCCAGAGATGCTGCCTGACCCACTGAGTTACTCCAGCATTTTGTGCCTTTCTTCGGTGCAGACCACCATCTGCAGTTCCTTCCTACGCACACTCCTTGAACTCAGCTCCCTGGTGTCGAGTTATCAATCTAATATCTGTATCGCTCGTGACTAGAGTTCTTCAGATGAGTCAGAAGATTGTGGGCGAAAATCCCACTCCAGAGACACACGTTTACAAATCTGGATGGAGGCTCCAGTACAGGATTGAAAGATTGCAATTCCTGGAGATCTTCTCCGTGGATTGTCACCTTGTCGTGGTGGAGAAGCTCGTGTGGTCCTGAGTTCCTGAGAGCGATGCTATGCTCCTGGTAGGCCCACCCATGGCGGTAAGGTCGAAGGGGAGGTCTCTGACAAAGAGCAATCCAACCAAGACCTCAACGGTGGAACAGGCGGAGGACGATGGCTGACCTGAGAGGAGAGTCACAACGGCTGGGAAGGCGGATGAAGGCTGCAGCAGGAAAGGGTCTATCTCCGGTCGTCTTGGACTCCATGCCACTGGATCCTGACCCAGATCTGTCAAGGACCGTGGGGTGGCTGTCTGTGCACCAGTCTCCCCACGTTAAACAAAGTCACGCACAGGCGTCCTCCATGAGAGGACACTCATACTCGTTTCGAGTGACCGTGGAAGATTTCTGGAGATACTTTGTTCTTTGAGTGGCGTAAAAGACGGCAGGGAAGTTAGTTACCACTGCTTGCCTTCATTAATATTCAATCAATGAAACCCTCACACATTGCTGTCTGCGGGAGTTTACTGACAGAAACTGACTTGCGTTTCTTGAATTAAAATAAGGTTAACACTTGAAGTACTTCAACTGTATAATAATGGGAGCTGGCGAGACTTTCAAAAGATAATTTATCTTTTATCTAAAGTCTTTTCTATTCTTGGATATTTTTTTAAATTATTACATTTTTTTGGGATGCGCGTATTAGCGGCCAAAGCAACAATCAGCGTTGTCAGTATGTTTCCTCGCTGATCCGACACAGGAGGGTCTTTGATAGACTTGAGATGAGAAAAACATTTTTCACACAGAGAGTGGTGAGTCTCTGGAATTCTCTGCCACAGAAGGTAGTTGAGGCCAGTTCAGGGGGTATGGAGGGATCAGGGGGTACGGAGAGAAGGCAGGTACGGGATACTGAGTTGGATGATCAGCCATGATCATATTGAATGGCGGTGCAGGCTCGAAGGGCCGAATGGCCTGCTCCTGCACCTATTGTCTATGTTTCTATGTGCTGTGTAGGGAGGAACTACAGATGCTGGTTTACACCGAAGATAGACACAAAATGCTGGAGTAACGCAGCGGGTCAGGAAGGATCTCTAGAGAAAGCGAATAGGTGACGTTTCGGGTCAAACCCCTTCTAAGTTCATGTTCATAAGAGATAGGAGCAGAATTAGGCCATTCGGCCCATCAAGCCTACTCTCCCATTCAATCATGACTGATCTAACTCCCCCCCCCCCTCAACCCCATTCTCCTGCCTTCTCCCCATAATGACACTGTATTAATCAAGAATCTATCTATCTCTGCCTTAAAAATATCCATTGACAGCCCCCACAGCCTTCTGTGGCAATGAGTTGGTGCTCGGGTTTCCTCCCACACTCCAAAGACTTTCAGGTTTGTAGTATAATTGACTTTGGTAAAAAATTGTAAATTGTCCCGAGTGTCCCAAGATCATCTCCGACCCCTCTCACCCTGGCCACAAACTCTTTGAATCACTTCCCTCTGGAAGGCGACTCCGGACTGTCAAAGCTGCCGCAGCCAGACATAGAAACAGTTTTTATCCACGAGTAGTTGCTCTACTCAACAGCCAAAAATCTGTAGTGTTTAGTGTTTTCTGAGTCATTCGTAACTGGCACTGTATGTCATGTTGTTACTTGTGGGTGGAGCACCAAGGCAAATTCCTTGTATGTGAATACTTGGCCAATGAACGTACTTACTTACTTAGTGTATAGGATAGTTCTAATGTACGAGGTGGCAGCCGGTCGGCACATACTCGGTGGGCCGAAGGGCCTGTTTCCGTGCTGTATCTCTAAACTAAACCAAGCAATCAACTGTTCTCAGATATGAGGATAGGACATAGAATCATAGAATCATAGAAAATAGATGCAGGAGTAGGCCATTCGGCCCTTCGAGCCTGCACCGCCATTCAATATGATCATGGCTGATCATCCAACTCAGTATCCTGTACCTGCCTCTCTCCATACCCCATGATCCCTTTAGCCACAAGGGCCACATCTAACTCCCTCTTAAATATAGCCAATGAACTGGCCTCAACTACCTTCTGTGGCAGAGAATTCCACAGACTCACCACTCTCTGTGTGAAAAACGATCTTCTCATCTCGGTCCTAAAAGACTTCCCCCTTATCCTTAAACTGTGACCCCTTGTTCTGGAGTTCCCCAACATCGGGAACAATCTTCCTGCATCTAGCCTGTCCAACCCCTTAAGAATTTTGTAAGTCTCTATAAGATCCTCAAGCGTTAACTGTTCGCTCCACAGATACATCCGAACGCCAAGACCGCTCCACCCACGACCACAAGGAGTTGGAACAAATTGTGGACGCAGCCCAGACCGCCACACAAACCGGCCTCCCTTCCACTCTGGCGCTGTAAGGCAGCAACTCGACCGCTGCGCCACCGAGCCTCACCAGCGCTTTAATTTTATTTTTGACGTTTGACATTCACAAAACCTAACACCAACACCTTAATCAGCCGGTGAAATGAAGCCATTCATGGAGAGAAGCTGTTTGCTCGCACTTAATCAACCCCGTTGATCTCAAAGGAAGAAAGTAAGTAAGTAAGTTTATTGGCCAAGTATTCACATACAAGGAATTTGCCTTGGTGCTCCGCCCACAAGTAACAACATGACATACAGTGACAGTTACGAATGACTCAGAAATCACTAAACATTAATAATAATAAAACATTAATGTTAAAACACCATTGATCAAGCATGTGAACCAACAAAATACCAGACCAAAGGGAGGCTACAGATTTTTGGCTGTTGGTGCTGCCAGCAAGCTCAGAACAACAGAATAAAATCTCTCGCACGCGTTTTATAGGGAAAATAGTTAAACCATTTGTAAGTTTTAGATTAAAGATATTTGCCGGCCAACATAATGTAGTACGTCATGCGAGACACGAAGGATGCTGGAACTTTGAAAGGAAGCAAAATAAGCTGGAAACAGTTAGCATTTGCAGAGAGCAAAACACTAGTGAGTGTTTCAGGTCAATGCTTGCAGTAGGGTTAGAGGATGGCATCTTTCCCCAAAGGAAATTAATATTCAATCCGGGACAAGCGTTTAAAAATAGTAATGAAGAAAATAATGGCATTGAAAGATGGCAAAGCCCTTGGACCAGATCTTTATATCAATTTTAAAAGAAAGTACAAAATAAAACACTGCAGATAGTCTAACTATAATTTTACAAAGTCCTCTTGATTCAGAAGACAATTTTTTAGATTGAAACTGAACCAAAAGACTGCAGATGGTGCGAATTTAAAAGGAAAGTCTCCTAATCTGAGGAAAGACATTCTTGCCATAGAGGGAGTACAGAGAAGGTTCACCAGACTAATTACTGGGATGGCAGGACTTTCATATGAAGAAAGACTGGATAGACTCGGCTTGTACTCGCTGGAATTTAGAAGATTGAGGGGGGATCTTATAGAAACTTACAAAATTCTTCAGGGGTTGGACAGGCTAGATGCAGGAAGATTGTTCCCGATGTTGGGGAAGTCCAGAACAAGGGGTCACAGTTTAAGGATAAGGGGGAAGTCTTTTAGGACCGAGATGAGAAAATGTTTTTTCACACAAACAGTGGTGATTCTGTGGAATTCTCTGCCACAGAAGGTAGTTGAGGCCAGTTCATTGGCTATATTTAAGAGGGAGTTAGATGTGGCCCCTGTGGCTAAAGGGATCAGGGGGTATGGAGAGAAGGCAGGTACAGGATACTGAGTTGGATGATCAGCCATGATCATATTGAATGGCGGTGCAGGCTCGAAGGGCCGAATGGCCTACTCCTGCACCTATTTTCTATGTTTCTATGTTTCTAAGAAAGCTTATAGTGTTGGGAAAACTCAGCAGGTTGAGAATCATCTGCAGAGACAGGACCAAAGCCAGTGGTTTAAGTCAATGACTCTTCATCAGAACTGCTGGACGATGGGACATTGACCTGAGACTTTAACTTGTAGAGTTGCGGGTTAATTGGCCTCTGACAACTGTCCATATAGTGTAGGTTAGACCTGGTGCACGGGCTGATTGTTTGCTCCGCACGGACTCGGTGAGCCGAAGGGCCTGCTTCCACGTTGTATCTCCAAAACTAAAATAACTGTTTCTCTCGCCACAGATGCTGGCTGACCTGCTGAGTGTTTCATGAAGTTCCTGTTTACTTTCAGAGTGGAGGTTTCTTTAACTTGCTTTGCTTTTCAATAAATGAAAGGGAAGAACCGAGGATTTACAGTGAGCTGTGGGTGTCAGGAAATGATGAGAGCCTATAATTAAATAAAGGGGCATTGAAAACCTTGACAAGTTCCAGCTGATCTGAAAGCGAGTGTGGATTTGTCAGCACGGTTAGGAGACGGCTTTATTCTCAGCGGGTAGAGCTGCTGCCTCACAGCGCCAGAGACCCAGGTTTGATCGTGACCTCGGGTGCTGCCTTCGTGGAGTCTGCACGTTCTCCCCGTGACCTGCGTGGGTTTCCTCCGGGTGCTCCAGTTTCCTCCCACATCCCAAAGACGTGCAGGTTTGTAGGTTAATTGGCTTCAGAATAAATTGTAAATTGTCCCTAATGTGTAGGATAGCGCCAGTGTAGGTGGCAATCGCTGGTCGGCGCGGACTTGGTGGGCCGAGGGGCTTGTTTCCATGTTGTACCTCTGAATGTAAAGGTCAGGTCTGAAGAATAGTCCCAACTTGAAATATCACCGAGGGTGCACGAAATGCTGGAGAAACTCAGCGGGTGCAGCAGCATCTACGGAGCGAAGGAGATAGGCAGCGTTTCGGGCCGAAACCCTTCTTCAGACCTATCACCGATCAATGTTCTCCGGTATGCTGCCTGACCCACTGAGTTATTCCAGCATTTTGTGTCTTTCCTCGGTAAATTCTCCCTGGTGTGTAGGATAGGGGTAGTGTACGGGTGACCGTACACTGGTCGGCATAGGCTTGGTGGGCCGAAGGGCCTGTTTCCACGCTGTGTCTATAAACTAAACTAAACTAAACTAAACTCTCCACATCCGAATCCGTGGCATTGTGGCATTCCATTGCAAGGCCAAAGATCGTAGGCTTGGTGGGCCAAAGGGCCTGTTTCCACGCTGTGTCTCTAAACTAAACTAAACTAAACTCTCCACATCCGAATCCGTGGCATTGTGGCATTCCGTTGCAAGGCCAAAGATGCCACGGACAGAACACAAAGTATTTTAAACGAGGTCAAACCTCGGACAGTTTCATGGGACTTGCTATCCTGGCTCCCATACGGTGCCTGATTTATTTGGGCGGGGGGGGGGTGGGGTGGGGGGGGACATGTGATTATGGCGCTGTATGTCAGCAAGAGATAAAATATTACCTAAGATTGTCAGAGATGGAGGATTTGTTGTTTACCAGTATATTGCATAAGCACCGCGTCATCGACTCACAGACACGCATCGAAATAGTTTAGAACTGCAGAGTGGTGCAGCGTAGAGTTGCTGCCTCACAACGCCAGAGGCCCGAGTTTGATCCTGACTGCGGGTTCTGTCTGTATGGAGTTTGTACGTTCTCCACCTGACCGTATGGATTTTACCTCCCACTCTCCAAAGGCGCGCAGGTCTGTGGGCTAATTAGAAACATAGAAACATAGACAATAGGTGCAGGAGTAGGCCATTCGGCCCTTAGAGCCTGCACCGCCATTCAATATGATCATGGCTGATCATCCAACTCAGTATCCTGTACCTGCCTTCTCTCCATACCCCCTGATCCCTTTAGCCACAAGGGCCACATCTAACTCCCTCTTAAATATAGCCAATGAACTGGCCTCAACTATCTTCTGTGGCAGAGAATTCCACAGATTCACCACTCTCTGTGTGAAAAATGTTTTTCTCATCTCGGTCCTAAAAGACTTCCCCCTTATCCTTAAACTGTAACCCCTTGTTCTGGACTTCCCCAACATCGGGAACAATCTTCCTGCATCTAGCCTGTCCAACCCCTTAAGAATTTTGTAAGTCTCTATAAGATCCCCCTTCAATCTTCTAAATTCTAGCGAGTACAAGCCGAGTCTATCCAGTCTTTCTTCATATGAAAGTCCTGGCTTGGAATAATTGGCTTGGTATAATTGTAAGTTATCCCGAGAGTTTGTAGGATAGTTTTAGTGTGCGAGGATCGGACTCGGTGGGCCGCAGGGCCTGCTTCTGCGCTGTACCTCTAAACTGACAATGTGAGAAAGGAGCAGTACAATCCCCAGCAACAGGTGTTACAAAGCACCTGGATAAAATAGTCCACACACAATCGAGGGTTACACAAAAGGCTGGAGAAACTCAGCGGGTGCAGCAGCATCTAAGGAGCGAAGGAGATAGGCGACGTTTCGGGTCGAGACCCTTCTTCAGACTGGTCAGGGATCAGGGAAACGAGAGATATAGACGGTGATGCGGAGAGATAAAGAACAATGAATGAAAGATATGCAAAAAAGTAACGATGATAAAGGGAACAAGCCATTGTAAGCTGTTTGTAGTGTGAAAAATGAGAAGCTGTGACTAGGGTGGGGGAGAGAGATAGAGAGAGAGGGAATGCCAGGGCCCGAGGCTGAGGGAGAGGGGAGGAGACAGCAAGGGTTAATAGAATTGAGAAAATTCAATGTTCAAGGCCCAGAGGATGCAGACTCCCCAAGCGGAATATGAGGTGCTATTCCTCCAACTTGCGGTGTTGCTCACTCTGGCCGTGGAGGAGGCCCAGGACCGAGAGTCAGATACGAATGGGAGGGGGAGTTGAAGTGCTGAGCCACCGGGAGGTCGGGTTGGTTAATGCGAACCAAGCGGAGGGTGGTGTTCGCGAAACGATCGCCAAGCCTCCGCTTGGTCTCACACTGATATAGATCATCTGGCATCTGGAGCAGCGGATGCAGTAGATGAGGTTTGGAGGAGGGTGCAGGTGAACCTCTGTCGGACCTGGAAGGACTGCTTGGGTCCCTGAAAAGGAGTGGAGGGGGGAGGTGAAGGGACAAGTGTTGCATTTCTTGCGGTTGCAAGGGAAAGTGCCCGGGGAAGGGGTTAGAGTGGGAGGGGAAGGGAAGAAATTGACAAGGGAGTTGCGGAGGGAGCGGTCTTTGCGGAAGGCAGACGGGGGGAGATGGGAAGATATGGCGAGTGGAGGGTCATCGTTGGAGTGGCGAAACTGGCGGAGGACTATGTGTTGTATTTGCCGGCTGGGGTAGAAAAAAAAAGGGGTGAAAGGTGAGGACCAGGGGACTCTGCCCTGTTTGCGAGTGGGGGAATGGGGAGCGAGGGCAGTGTTGCGGGTATGGAGGAGACCCTGGTGCGAGCCTCACTCAATAGTGGGGGAGGGGAATCCCTGTTCTCTGAAGAATGAGGCCATTTGTGATGACCTGGTGTGGAACACCTCATCCTGAGAGCAGATGCGGCGTAAGATGGAGGAAATTGGAATAGGGGATGGAAGTCCTTACAGGAAGCATGGTGGGAGGAAGAGTAGTCCAGGTAGATGTGGGAGTCAGTAGGTTTGTAGTGGATGTCGGTCAGGAGCGTATCACCTGCAATAGAGATGGTGAGGTCAAGGAATGGTAGGGAAGTGTCGGAAATGGTCCAAGTGTATTTGAGTGCCGGATGGAAGTTGGTGGTGAAATGGATGAAGTCAGTCAGTTGTGTGTGGGTGCAGGAGGTGACGCCAAAGCAGTCGACTCCCCACACAATCAATCCATTTTTATTTCTATAGCACATTTTAAATCAACTCACTTTGAACCAAAGTGCTGTACACAGAAGAATTTGGGTTGCCATACAAATAAAAAGAAAAGCACAACACACTATAGAATTTAACATGAACGCCCCCCCATAGCAGAATCAACGTTTCCCACTGTGATGGAAGGCACTAAAAGTTCAGTCCTGTTCCTTTATGTTCACCCGTGGCCGGGCCTATTTGAGGCCTTCGCATTCGCCGCAGCGGAGGCCCGATGTTTCAGGCCCACTCCCCGGATGATGGAGCTCCGGCGTCGGAAGAACACTCTCAGCGGCTTGGAGTTTCCGAATCGGCCACTCCCTACCGGAGGCCGCGGCTCCCGAAGTCCACAGGCCGCGCTGGGCGGAGATTCACCGCTGGCGATCTCGGCGAAAGATCCCGATGTTAAAGTCAGCGGCGTCCGCGGCTGGAATGTCCGCGGCCACAGCTCCGCGATGTTGGAGTCGGCGGTCTCAGCACTCCGGAGCTTACCACACGGCGATCCTCGGTAAGGCGCCGCCCGCTCCGCGATGGTACCTCAGCCCTGCGCCGCCGTCGGAGCTGGCGCTCTGGCCGGTCTCCGGCAGGAAAGGCCAGTCGGTAGGCCGCAAATAGATTATATTTAGGTCAGTTCACTATTTTGAATGCCACACAATCTTGAAAACTGATGCCACTATCTCTCTTGCAAATATATCACATGGTTAATTCATCCTGGGATTCACACCTCCAGACAATTCTGAGCCAATACTGCCGTGGATTTCCACACCAAAGGATTGGGTTTCTTTGCGTTAATCCTTGCGACTCAATTCAACACCTCAGACAGGTCACCTTTCAGTCTGCTGTACAAGGCATTTTTGTGCAACCTTATATCGTGATCTCTGCGGGGAGCAACGCGCTGGTGTAAACCGCAGGTAGACACAAAATGCTGGAGTAGCTCAGCGGGTTCAGGCAGCACATCTGGAGAGAAGCTACAGGGGACGTTTCACATCTCGACCCGAACCTTTTTCTCCCAGAGAGTTGTGAATCTGTGTAATTCCCTGCCACTGAAGGCAGTGGGGGCCAATTCACTGGATGTATTCAAGAGAGAGCTGGATAGAGCTCTTAAGGCTAATGGGGTCAAGGGATATGGGAAGAAAGCAGGAACAGGGTACTGATTCTGGATGATCAGCCACGATCATATTGTATGGCGGTGCTAGCTCAAAGGGCCAAATGGCCTACTCCTGCACCTATTTTCTATGTTTCTATGAAACGTCACCCGTTCCTTTTCTCCGGAGATGTTACATCATGTCGTCATCCTTAAAGGTCCTGTAATGCTTCAGGTGGTGACTTTTCCATAATTATCGTTCTATGACCAATTCCGGTGTGTCGGGCTATAGGGTGAATATGATTTGGATGTGATTAACATCCCACCAAACATTCCCCAACCATATCTCCCCCCCCCCCCCCCCCCCCCCCATCCAAGACTAAAATAGCCTGCTCATACTCACAACCAGACATTAACATAACATATAACAATTACAGCACGGAAACAGGCCTTCTCGGCCCTTCTAGGCCTTCTAGTCCGTGCCGAACACTTACTCTCCCTCAGTCCCATCTACCTGCACTCAGCCATACCCCTCCATTTCTTTCCCGTCCATATACCTATCCAATTTATTTTTAAATGATAAAATCGATCCTGCCTCCACCACTTCCGCTGGAAGCTCATTCCACACAGCCTAACCACTCTCTGAGTAAAGAAGTTCCCCCTCATGTTACCACTAAACTCCTGTCCCTTAATTCTCAAATCATGTCCTCTTGTTTGAATCTTCCCTACTCTCAATGGGAAAAGCTTATCCACGTCAACTCTGTCCATCCCTCTCATCATTTTAAAGACCTCTATCAAGTCCCCCCTTAACCTTCTGCGCTCCAAAGAATAAAGACCTAACTTGTTCAACCTTTCTCTGTAACTTAGGTGCTGAAACCCAGGCAACATTCTAGTAAATCTCCTCTGTACTCTCTCTATTTTGTTGACATCTTTCCTATAATATGGTGACCAGAATTGTACACCAGACTCCAGAATTGGCCTCACCAATGCCTTGTACAATTTTAACATTACATCCCAACTTCTGTACTCAATGCTCTGATTTATAAAGGCCAGCACACCAAAAGCTTTCTTTAACACCCTATCCACATAAGATTCCACCTTCAGGGAATTATGCACAGTTATTCCTAGGTCCCTCTGTTCAACTGCATTCCTCAATTCACTACCATTTACCATGTACGTCCTATTTTGATTTGTCCTGCCAAGATGTAGCACCTCACACTTATCAGCATTAACCTCCATCTGCCATCTTTCAGCCCACTCTTCCAAATGGCCTAAATCTCTCTATAGACTTTGAAAATCTATTGCAATATCTACAACACCACCTATCTTAGTATCATCTGCATACTTACTAATCCAATTTAACACACCATCATTCAGATCATTGATGTATATGACAAACAACAGTGGACCCAACACAGATCCCTGAGGCACCCCACTGGTCACCGGCTTCCAACCTGACAAACAGCCATCCACCATTACTCTCTGGCATCTCCCATTCAGACACTGTTGAATCCATCTTGCTACTCCACCATTAATACCCAACAATTAAACCTTCTTGAACCAACCTTCCAATGGAACCTTGTCAAAGTCCTTACTGAAGTCCATATAGACAACATCCACTGCTTTACCCTCATCAATTTCCCTAGTAACTGCTTCAAAAAATTCAAGAAGATTAGTCAAACATGACCTTCCAGGCACAAATCCATGTTGACTGTTCCGAATCAGACCCTGTTTATCCAGATGCTTATATATATTATCTCTAAGTATCCTTTCCATTAATTTGCCCACCACTGACGTCACACTAGCAGGTCTATAATTGCTAGGTTTACTCTTAGAACCCTTTTTAAACAATGGAACAACATGCGCAGTGTGCCAATCCTCCGGCACCATTCCCATTTCTAATGACATTTGAAATATTTCTGTCATAGCCCCTGCAATTTCTACACTAACCTCCCTCAATGTCCGAGGGAGTATAATTGTGGGATGACACAGTGGCGCGGCAGTAGAGATTCTGCCTCACAGCGCCAAAGACCCGGGTTCGATCCTGACTACGGGCGCTGTCTGTACAGAGTTGGTACGTTCTGCCCGTGACCTGCGTGGGTTTTCTCCGGGTGCTCCGGTTTCCTCCCACACTCCAAAGAAGTACAGGTTTGTAGGTTAATTGGCTTCGGTGAAATTGTAAATTGCCCCGAGTGTGTGTGTGTGAGATCGTGTTAGTGTGAGGGGATCGCTGGTTGGCGCAGACTTGTTGGGCCGGCGGGCTTAAGTCCATGCTGTTTCCCTATACTAAATACTCACCTGATTAAACCTGATGGACTACATGTGCCTAAATTGTGCATTCCTTCTCTCCAGAGATGCTGCCTGGCCCGCTGAGTTGCTCCAGCATTCTGTGTCGACATATGCCCATATTATGCAATCTGCAGAGTCCAAAGAACCGACACTCATTGTGTGGTATGTGAAGACATTAACAATTCCAGTGTTGTGGCATGAATCCAGATCTCAGCTCTGAGTGACAAGAAATATTCAAATCCTACTCATGGACTTCTGCACATATTGTAGCAAGTTTTCTCTGCGAACCATTTGTTCCTGTAAAGTTATCGTGGAAACAAAGTTTGCTTGCATGCAACAAAAGTCACAAAGTGTCTTTCAGTCTGCTCTCAGTTCCAAGATGAGTCCCATCCCGAAACATTAAACCCCTGTCCCACGGTACGAGTTCATTCCAAGCTCTCCCAAGTTTGCTCTGATTCGAACTCGGAGATTTACGGTAATGGCCACTCGTCGGTACTCGGGGCTCTCGTGGACATTTTTCAACATGTTGAAAAATCTTCACCAGTCTTCCCGTGCTTACCTGCCCTTCGCGAGTCTTCCCGAGTACCTGCCGTTAGCGTTATGAGCTAGCTGAGAGAGGTCCCCGAGCTCCGACGTACCCGCTACATTCATTCTCCGTGCCTACCACGAGTTTGATTTTTTTTAAACTCGGGAGAGCTCTTGGAATGAACTCATACCGTGGGACAGGGCTATTACCCATCCCTTTTCTCCACACAATCAAGTCTGCTGTGATCTGTCAATTTTACACCTTACCCTTCCACATATCTCACCCACACTGGCAAACATGTCCCAGCGACACTATTCCCACCTGCCAGTGTTTGGTCCATATCCCTCCAAACCTGTCCTATCCAACTACCTGTCTAACTGTTTCTAAATGTTGGGATAGTCCCTGCCTCAGCGACCTCCTCTGGCAGCTCGTTCCCTACACCCACCACCCATTGTGTGAAAAGGTTACCCCTCAGATTCCAATTAAATCTTTTCTCCTTCAGCTTAAACCTTTGTCCTATGATCCTCGATTCATCTACTCTGGGCAAGAGAGTGGGCATTTGCTTCAGTCTAGTTTAGAGATACAGCACGGAAACAGGCCCTTCGGCCCACCAAGTCCGTGCCGACCAGCGATCCCCGCACACAAACACTATACTACACACACAAGGGACAATATACAATTCTATCAAGCCAATTAACCTACAAACCTGCATGTTAATCAACCCCCTCATTCTGGATTTCTTATTCTTAAGGGCCTGTCCCACTTACGGGATTTTTTCGGAGACTTGCCGGCACCCGTCATAGTTGCAGCAGGTGGCCGAAGTTTTTCAACACGTTGAAAATCCAGCGGCGACCAGAAAAAGGCACGACTCTTTGGGCGACTGCTCACCACCAAACAGACGTCACCCCGCGACGTGTCGGACACGTGACGCCTGTATGGTGGTGAGT
The DNA here is from genome assembly GCA_035221665.1 of Okamejei kenojei. NCBI lineage: Eukaryota > Metazoa > Chordata > Chondrichthyes > Rajiformes > Rajidae > Okamejei > Okamejei kenojei. The sequence goes on from CM069167.1 coordinate 5,370,829, forward strand.
AGTCGCCCAAAGAGTCGTACCTTTTTCTGGTCGCCGCTGGATTTTCAACATGTTAAACATTTTCGGAGACCTACTGTGACTATGACCAGTGCGGGCAAGTCGCCCAAAAAAATGGCGTAAGTGGGACAGGGCCGCTATTATCAAATCCCTCTCCCTTCTTATTCTTCTTTGGCTCTGTAATATCCTTCAGCTCTAAAAACAACTCCAAATTCTGGCCTCCCGATCATTTTGTTTTGGGTTGCAAAGGCTTTTAACTCTCTGAAAATTCCTCTGTCTATTTCCTCCTTGAGATTCTCCTTAAAACCTATATAACAAAGCCTTTGGTCATCTTACCTCCATTGGCTGCAACCTCCCCTCCATTGATGACTGTACACTGCAAGGGCCAGGAAGCGAGCGGGCAAGATCATCTCTGACCCCTCTCACCCTGGCCACAAACTCTTTGAATCACTTCCCTCTGGAAGGCGACTCCGGACTGTCAAAGCTGCCACAGCCAGACATAAAAACAGTTTTTATCCACCAGTAGTTGCTCTACTCAACAGCCAAAAATCGGTAGCCTCCCTTTGATCTGGTATTTTGTTGGTTCACATGCTTGATCAATGGTGCTTTATCATTAATGTTTTATTATTATTAATGTTTAGTGTTTTCTGAGTCATTCGTAACTGTCACTGTATGTCATGTTGTTACTTGTGGGCGGAGCAACAAGGCAAATTCCTTGTATGTGAATACTTGGCCAATAAACTTACTTACTTACTTATTTCTTCTATGTCCAGAAGGGACTTCTTTCTTACAGAAAACGGTGGAAATACTCATCAGGTTGGACAGCATTGGTGAAGAGAGAACTTACTGCTTCCGGCCAGAATATTCTTCCAGGTTGGACGTAAAGGGCTGGAGTAACTCAGCGGGTCAGGAGAACATGGATCGGTGATGTTTCTGATCGCCACCATTCTGAATGTGAGATGTGAGACCACATCTGGAGTATTGTGTACAGTTTTGGTCTCCTAATTTGAGGAAGGACATCCTTTTGATTGAGGCAGTGCAGCGTAGGTTCACGAGATTGATCCCTGGGATGGCGGGACTGTCATATGAGGAAAGATTAAAAAAGACTAGGCTTATACTCACTGGAGTTTAGAAGGATGAGGGGGAATCTTATAGAAACATCTGAAATTATAAAAGGACTGGACAAGCTAGATGCAGGACAAATGTTCCCAATATTGGGCGAGTCCAGAACCAGGGGCCACAGTCTTAGAATAAAGGGGAGGTCATTTAAGACTAAGGTGAGAAAAAACTTTTTCACCCAGAGAGTTGTGAATTTATGGAATTCCCTGCCACAGAGGGCAGTGGAGGCCAAGTCACTGGATGGATTTAAGTGAGAGTTAGATAGAGCTCTAGGGGCTAGTGGAGTCAAGGGATATGGGGAGAAGGCAGGCACGGGTTATTGATTGGGGACGATCAGCCATGATCACAATGAATGGCGGTGCTCACTCGCTCGAAGGGCCAAATGGCCTCCACCTGCACCTATTTTCTATTTTTGTGTATGTTTCTATGAATATCAGTCTGAAGAAGGGTTCTGACCTGAAACGTTACTTATCCATGTTCTCCAGAGATGCTGTTTGACCCATTGAGTTACTCCAGCACTTTGTGTCTTTTGTGCACACCAGCATCTGCAGTTCCTTGTTTCTACATTCTTCCAGGTTAGAAACATAGACAATAGGTGCAGGAGTAGGCCATTCGGCCCTTCGAGCCTGCACCGCCATTCAATATGATCATGGCTGATCATCCAACTCAGTATCCCGTACCTGCCTTCTCTCCATACCCCCTGATCCAGTTAGCCACAAGGGCCACATCTAACTCCCTCTTAAATATAGCCAATGAACTGACCTCAACTACCTTCTGTGGCAGATAATTCCAGAGATTCACCACTCTCTGTGCGAAAAATGTTTTTCTCACCTCAGTCCTAAAAGATTTCCCCCTTATCCTTAAACTGTGACCCCTTGTCCTGGACTTCCCCAACATCGGGATCAATCTTCCTGCATCTAGCCTGTCTTAAACTTAAGAATTTTGTAAGTTTCTATAAGATCCCCCCCCCAATCTTCTAAATTCTAGCGAGTACAAGCCAAGTCTATCCAGTCTTTCTTCATATGAAAGTCCTGCCATCCCAGGAATCAGTCTGGTGAACCTTCTCTGTACCCCCTCTATGGCTGGGCTGGCTTGCACCATAGGTATTGCACTTGATATCTTTAAGGCAACTGCTCAAAGGTTCTTTGTGGAACAATATTTTGAAGGCAACTCATGTGATGTTAGTTGCTAAGTAATAAACTTGCGTTAATCACTTCATCACATTAATTGATAATGAACCGAGATTAGATGCAAGTTATAAATTACTGACTGCAAGTATATATATCACTTTTTAACATGTTTTTCAGAGGAACAGAAAACAATGAGAGGGACAAGATATTTCAATTTCATAGATGACTGCAAACTTTCTGCCTCCCTCTCTATTATGCAATATAAAATATTTTATATAATATTAGTTTTAATTCTATTCGCGCAACTTCTGTCGCCCCTTGAAGATGCTTTCAGAAGTTGTTTTTTTTCCTTACATACCAGTGACATCCCCTAATTGCTCTTCCACCTGCGGTAGACCTGCTGCCTAGCAGCGCCAGAGACCCGGGTTCGATCCCGACTACGGGTGCTGTCTGTACGGAGTTTGCACGTTCTCCCCGTGAACCTGCGTGGGTTTTCGCCGGGTGCTCCGGTTTCCTCCCACACTCTATAAAGACGTGCAGGTTTGCAGGTTAATTGGCTTGGTATAAAAATGTAAATTGTCCCTAGTGTGTGTAGGGTAGCGTTAATGTGTGGGGATTGTTGGTCGGGCTGGACTCGGTGGGCCGAGGGGCTGAACCTCTACAACTAAAACTGACCTCTTGAACAGTCACACAAACAACCTGCGTGGGTTTTCTCCGGGATCTTCGGTTTCCTCCCACACTCCAAAGACGTGCAGTTTGTAGGTTAATTGGCTTGATATAAATGTAAAAATTTGTCCCTAGTGGGTGTAGGATAGTGTTAGTGTGCGGGGATCGCTGGTCGGTGCGGACCCGGTGGGCCGAAGGGCCTGTTTCTGCGCTGTGTCTCTCAACTCTACTGAACTCTAAATAACCGGAGTAACTCAGAAGGTCAGCCAGCATCTCTGGAGGACATTGGATAGGGACCATTTCGGGTCAGGACCCTTCTACAGACGGTCTCAGTTTCATGCACGCCTCCACTGACATTATGATATTCAGTTCGTGGAATGACAAAGTCAGACAGTATAGAAACAGGCCCTTCAGCCCACCATGCCCATGCTGCTTGTTGTATCTACCTACACTAACCCCATTAGGTTGCATTGGATCAGTGGCCTTCTTTGCTTTGCTGATTCATGTGCTTATCAGGATGCCTGCTAAATGCTGCGAGTGGATCTGCCTTTAGCCGCCTCTTCACGCAGCTCATTTCAGAACAAAACCACCCCCTCCGTGCTCTCTGCAGTTGAGACCCATCTTTCCCACAGCAGCCAGCACTGCATGCAACACTCCAGCTTCACCAATGTTGCAACGTGACATGTGTAGGAAGGAACTCAAGATGCTGGTTCACACGGAAGAGAGACACAAAATAAAGCTCAGCGGGACAGGCAGCATCTCTGGAGAAAAGGAATGGGTGACGTCTCGGGTCGAGACCCTTCTTCAGACTGTGAATCAGGGGAGCGGGGGACTAGAAATAAGGAATCGTACGGTGTGAAAACGACAGGTCACACACCTTACCCAACCACATTTCTAGAGTCAGAAGAAGGGTCTCAACCTGAATCATCGCCCATTCCTTCTGTCCAGAGATGCTGCCTGTCCCGCTGGGTTACTCCAGCATTTTGTAACAAGACATCCCTGCCCATACATCCTATGCCACAACTGATGGAAGGCAAGCATCCCGAATACATTGTTTACAGGATTCTCCTGCTCTGCCACATTTAGGGATTCAGGGCCACTTTCAGAGATTTATAGATTTGTGCCCCACTGTTCATCAAGACCCCCCCCCAAGTCCTCAACGGTGGAACAGGCGGAGGACGATGGCTGACCTTAGTGGAGCATCACAACGGCTGGGAAGGCGGATGAAGGCTGCAGCAGAAAAGGGTCCCCGTTCGTCTTGGACTCCGTGCCACTGGATCCTGACCCACATCTGTCAAGGACCGTGGGGGGTCGGTGGTCTGCGCACCAGTCTCCCCACGTTAAACAAAGTCACGCACAGGCGTCCTCCAACCCTGGAGACACCCATGGTCAGCCATGACTGAAGAGGGCCTAAGAAGATAGCCCAACCATTTACTCGAACGTCCTAACATTTTTTTGCCTCCTGAAATGCTTCAAATTGAACTTGTCAGAATTAATTTTCATTTTCCCAGGGAGCGTCACCCAAGCCTTTTCGCCGGACAAGCTGCCCGGCCCGCTGAGCTACTCCAGCACTTTGTGCCTACCTTCCATCCTCACATCGGACGGCCGAACTTGGCAGCTGATCGATATCCTAGCAAAATATTGAAACTGCTTCTTTACCTGTCTCACCCTACGGTTAGGCTGGGGCAAAAATACAATAAACATTCGGGGAAATGTAGGAAAACAAACTTGTGATTTATTGCAAAGTTGGTTGGATTTGACAGCATATGGTGGGGATAGTGGAGAAGCTAAATCAATGCTTTCAAGAGAGAGCTAGATAGGGCTCTTAAAGATAGCGGAGTCAGGGGATATGGGGAGAAGGCAGGAACGGGGTACTGAATGGGGATGATCAGCCGTGATCACATTGAATGGCGGTGCTGGCTCGAAGGGCTGAATGGCCTACCTCCTGCACCTATTGTCTATTGTCTATAATTGTGCGGCTGTTCTGTTGCTGCCTTACAGCGATTGCAGCGCCAGGGACCCAGGTTCAATCCCGACTACAGGTGCTGCCTGTATGGAGTTTGCACGCTCTCCCCGTGACCCGCGAGGGTTTTGTCCGAGATCTTCGGTTTTCTCCCACACTCCAAAGACATGCAGGTTTGTGGGTTCATTGGCTTGGTGTATGTGTAAATTGTTTATATGTAAATAGCTAATTACGTTATTACATCGGATGGAAGCTGAATACCAAATCTCGTTGTATCTCTGTGCAATGACAATAAAATATATTATTATTATTATTGTCCGGTGTGTGTGTGTGTGTGTAGGGTAGGGTTAATGTGTAGCGATCGCTGGTCACCACGGACTCAGTGGGCTGAAGGGCCTGTTTCTGTGCTGTATCTCTAAACTAAACAATTCCTGGTCAGTCTGCTCAACCTCGCTCAAGCTGCCTGCAAACCCTGTGTATCTCACTGCACATCTGTTTTCAACTAAATTCTTATCTAATTTCAAGAATCTATGAAGCAACGAGTTCCAGGAACTTCAGCAGGTTCCTAGTTGACTGATGGAGGGGAACCTGCATATTTAGTTCTGCTATGTTCAGTTCAATTTTACCATAAACATCCAGGACGTTGACATATTCTGTTGTAAGAAATCTGCTGCATGTAAGAATTGCATTTTTCTATCTGGGACAATTGACAATTAAACACTCTTCATGTCCCTTGACTCTTGGATGTCTCCGAGGTTTGGGCCGTGTGTGGCAAAGTGGGATAAGTCAAGGGTCCAAGAGCATTATTGCTATCTACAGATATCCTTAAGCCCCTGTCCCACTTAGGAGACCTAAACAGCAACGTCTGGTGACCTTGCCCGCCAACCAAGGTTCCCATGAGGTCACCGGAGGTTTTGGTCACTCTCCCTAATGGTCAAAGGTGGTTTCCGCGTGGTCGAGGCTTCATCTAGGTTGCTGCTATTTTTTCATCATGATTAAAACCGGCCTCGACTAAAAATAGGTTGCCGTTTTAAAAATCGATAATTTTTTAGTCGCAGGTCTAGTTGAAGCCTTTTGTTCTTCATAGTCGAGGAAGGTTTTCAACATATGCGTGGGAGGTGGTAGGAGGTTGCAGGTCACCTCGACTGTGATTTTTTTTTTCGGTGGCGGGCAAGGTCACCAGAGGTTGCTGTTTACAGTGGCTTGCAAAAGTATTCATACCCCTTGAACTTTTCCACATTTTGTCACATTACAACCACAAACGTAAATGTATTTTATTGGGATTTTATGTGATAAACCAACACAAAGTGGTGCATAATTGTGAAGTGGAAGGAAAATGATACATGGTTTCCAAATTTTATTACAAATAAAAAACTGAAAAGTGTGGCGTGCAAAAGTATTCAGCGCCCCTGAGTCAATACTTTGTAGAACCACCTTTCGCTGCAATTACAGCTGCAAGTCTTTTGGGGTATGTCTCTACCAGCTTTGCACATCTAGAGACTGACATTTTTGCCCATTCTTCTTTGCAAAATAGCTCAAGCTCAGTCAGATTGGATGGAGAGCGTCTCTGAACAGCCATTTTCAAGTCTTGCCAGAGATTCTCAATTGGATTTAGGTCTGGACTTTGACTGGGCCATTCTAACACATGAATATGCTTTGATCTAAACCATTCCATTGTAGCTCTGGCTGTATGTTTAGGGTCGTTGTTCTGCTGGAAGGTGAACAGGTTTTCTTCCAAGATTGTCCTGTATTTGGCTCCATCCATCTTCCCATCAACTCTGACCAACTTCCCTGTTCCTGCTGAAGAAAAGCATCCCCACAGCATGATGCTGCCACCACCATGTTTCACAGTGGGGATGGTGTGTTCAGGGTGATGTGCAGTGTTAGTTTTCCACCACACATAGCGTTTTGCATTTAGGCCAAAACATTCAATTTTAGTCTCATCAGACCAGAGCACCTTCCTCCACATGTTTGCTGTGTCCCCACATGGCTTGTGGCAAACTGCAAACGGGACTTCTTATGGCTTTGTTCAACAATGGCTTTCTTCTTTGCCACATAAAGGCCCGAACGACTAATAGTTGGGACAGATTCTCTTGAGCTGTGGATCTCTGCAGCTCCTCCAGAGTTAGTTCCATGGCCTCTTGGCTGCTTCTCTAACAATGTTCTCCTTCTGTCAGTTTAGGTGGTCGGCCATGTCTTTGCAGTTTGCCATACTCTTTCCATTTTCGGATGATGGATTCCGTGAGATGTTCAAAGCTGGGGATTTTTTTATAACCCTGCTTTAAACTTCTCAACAACTTTAACCTGACCTGTCTGGTGTGTTCCTTGGGCTTCTTGATGTGGAGTGAGGCCTTCACAGAACAGCTGTATTTATACTGAGATTAGATTACACACAAGTGGTAGGTGACTTCTGAAGGCATTGGTTGCACTGGATTTTATTTAGGGGTACGAGTAAATGGGGGCTGAATACCTTTGCACGTCAGTTTTTTTATTTGTAAAAAAAATTTGAAACCATGCTTCATTTTCCTTCCACTTCACAATTAATTGCGCCATTTTGTGTTGGTCTATCACATAAATCCCAATATATTTACGTTCGTGGTTGTAACGTGACACAATGTGGAAAAGTTCAAGGGGTATGAATACTTTTGCAAGCCACTGTAGGTCTCCCAAGTGGGACAGGCCCTCAACGGTACGATACTTTTTTTTTCACACGTCGCAAGGTGCAGTGAAATTAATTTTTGTGCACAGTTCAGTACAAGTGTCACAATGCATAAGCACTAAGATATTCTTACTGATATGACCTTGAATTTGTCAATACCAAATGATAGTACCCTCCCACACCCATACATACTCACAAACGCAAATCATCCCCGAGAATGGATTCAACGCCTTCAGATGAGTCCCTCCAGGAAGGGGATAGACAAATGCAGTTTGATGAAGGGTCTCTACCCAAAACGTCACCTCATCCTTTTCGCCAGAGCTGCTGCCTGACCCGCTGAGTCTCATACGTTCGTAAGTGCTAGGAGCAGAATTAGGCCATCCAGCCCATCAAGTCTACTTTGCCATTCAATCATGGCTGATCTATCTCTCCCTCCTAACTCCATTCTCCTGCCTTCTCCCCATAACCCCTGACACCCGTACTAATCAAGAATCCATCTATCTCTGCCTTAAAAATATCCATTGACTGGGCCTCCACAGCCTTCCGAGGCAAAGAATTCCACAGATTCACCATCCTCGGATTAAAGAAATTCCTGGGGTGGGAGATTGCAACCTTCACGTGGTCCACCCTGTTTCAACGAATGCAATCAACCTGGCGTGCACAAACAGAAGATCAAAGAGAACAAGTTGTCTTACAAACTTTAGGCTGTGCACGCCTTAAGCAAGAAGAAAGAAATTCCTCCTCATCTCTCTCCTAAAGGAACCTCCTTTAATTCTGAGGCTGTGACCTCTGTTCCTAGACTCTCCCACTCCCATTCCGTCATCTTAACTATTCGGTACGTTATGTCTATAACGTCTATCTTTGTGTCTATCTTCGGAGCAAACCAGCACCTTGCTACACTTGCAGTTCGGGGAATGGTCGCACCACAGAAGCAGCCTTTTGGCCTGTCGAGGACAGACCAAGCAGCGTTATGCATGATCACTCGCGCTCACTCCACTCCCTGAGCTTCTGCCCCGCACCCTGCAAGCCTCTTTCCTTTCAGATGCTGACCCAGCTTCCTTTTGATCGCCCCCACTGAATCTACAACCACTGCAGCATTCCAGACCCCGGCCACTCTCTTTGTCTCAGAAAATGGTCCTTGCACCCAGCAGCTAAGCATGCAGTGACCAGAACAACCACAAAGCCATGTTCTGTGATCAGGGTCGGAGATTAGTACACCGTTATCGTGCGCTAAACATTATTCACGGTATTCCCTTTATAATGTATCTATCTGCACACTGTGAACGGCTCGATTGTAATCATGTATTGTCTTTCCGCTGACTGGTTAGCACGCAACAAAAAGTTATCACTGTAGCTCGATACAGGTGACGATAAACTGAACTCAAACTGTTACAAATATCTTGAAGCATAACACTCCACCTAAGAAGGATCCAGTGCAAAACGCCACCTCTCCATGTTCTCCAGGGTTGCTGCCCGGCCTGCTGAGTTACTCCAGCATTTTATGTCTTTCATTGGTAAACCAAGATTCTGCCAGAACCAGAACCAGTTCCTTGTTTCTACACTCCGCTTAAGGCCATTTTTAGTTTAGCGCAGGGGTACACAAAAAGCTGGAGAAACTCAGCGGGTGCAGCAGCATCTAAGGAGCGAAGGAGATAGGCGACGTTTCGGGTCGAGACCCTTCTTCAGACTGGGTAGTTTAGCGCAGTTTAGTTTACAGATTCAGCGCCGAAACACCCCCCTACGGCCCACCGAGTCCGCACCAACCAGCGATCGCCGCACATTAACACGATCCTACACACACACTAGGGACAATTTACACCTACCAAGCCAACATACCTACACACCTGCACGCCTTTAGAGTGTGGGAGGAAACCGAACGATCTTGGCGAAAACCCACGCGGGTCACGGGGAGAAGGTACAAACTCCGTACGGACAGCGCCCGTAGTTGGGATGGAACCCGGGTCTCTAGCGCTGCGAGCAGCTGTAAGGCAGCAACTCTACCACTGCGCCACCGTGCCGCCCTATATTTTGCTGTTGGCATTGGTGTCAAACTGTTGAAGTTGGCTCTGCTGCCTGTTCGATACCACACCCTGCTCTTCATCCATTGGAGTCATCGCAGAAAATGCTGGAGTAACTCAGCGGGACAGGCAGCATCCCTCGAGAGAAGGAATGGGTGACGAAGGCCCGAGGCCCTTCTTCAGACTGATGTCAGGGGAGTGGGGCGGTACAGAGATAGAATGTAGTTGGGGACAGTAAGACTGGTCGGAGAACTGGGAAGGGAAGGGATGGAAACATAGAAACATAGAAATTAGGTGCAGGAGTAGGCCATTCAGCCCTTCGAGCCTGCTCACCGCCATTCAATATGATCATGGCTGATCATCCAACTCAGTATCCTAAAGTACCTGCCTTCTCTCCATACCCTCTGATCCCCTTAGCCACAAGGGCCACATCCAACTCACTCTTAAATATAGCCAATGAACTGGCCTCAACTACCTCTCTGTGCAGAGAGTTCCAGAGACTCACCCACTCTCTGTGTGAAAAAAGTCTTTCTCATCTCGGTCTTAAAGGATTTCCCCCTTATCCTAAGCTGTGACCCCCTTGTCCCTGGACTTTCCCCAACATCGGGAACAATCTTCCTGCATCTAGCCTGTCCAAACCCCTTAAGACTTTTGTAAGTTTCTATAAAGATCCCCTCTCAATCTCCTAAATTCCAGAGAGTATAAACCGAGTCTATCCAGTCTTTCTTCATAAGACAGTCCTGACATCCCAGGAATCAGTCTGGTCAAACCTTCTCTGCACTCCCTCTATGGCAAGAATGTCCTTCCTCAGATTTTGGAGACCAAAACTGTACGCAATACCTCCAGGTGTGGTCTCACCAAGACCCTGTAACAACTGAAGTAGAACCTCCCTGCTCCTTGTACTCAAAATCCTTTTGCTATGAAAGCTAACATACCATTCGCTTGGAGAGAGAGGGAAAGCAAGGGCTACTTGAAGTTAGAGAAGTCATTGCAGAGTTGCTCATGAAATAGTTGATCGAATATTCACCATTATGTAATCAGGCAAATTCAATAGTCTACATTGCAGGAGGACCAGTCCCCATTTTGAAAGAGTTCCTCATTTTGCACAAAGTGGAGATATTTCATGATCTCTACATTCAATTGCCACCCCATGTCCTGAGTATTCCCACAAATAATTTATATTTATCTTCCGATTTCTGCAGTGTTTTCTGTCTTTTCTTTTTATTTCACATCGTTTCCCTCGGTCTTTGGTTGGATGGAGACAACTTGCAGATGTTTTCCCAAAACCTCCTGCAAATACCGGTCTTTTTTTTTTTTTTTTTTTTTAAATTTAAAAGAGAACAGGAAAGGGGAAAAGTGAGAAGTGACAAGATAGCTCGAAAAAAGACGAAACTACCAAAGTAGTGTGGCCAAAAGATATAAAGATAAAAAAAGAGAAGGAGAAAGGTGGTGATATACCTTGCCCCTCGCCGCCCACCTCACCCAGCCCGGCATCGGATCTAAATTCAAATTTGTGTTGTGCCAAGCTATTCTTGTAAGAATTCGGTGAAGGGTGTCCATGTGTTGAGAAATTGATCTGGTTTTTTCGCCAAGACAAGCCTAATATTTGTGGCCTAACTAATGTAGCGTCTCGGACATGTTTGTGATCCGCATCTTCACTGTAGGGACTGTTGTCTGTACAAGGGCATAAATGAGAGGAGCAGAATTAGGTCCATTCGGCCCATCAAGTCTACTCCGCCATTCAATCAGGGCTGATCTATCTCTCCCTTCAAACCCCATTATCCTGCTATCTCCCCGTAACCTCTGACACACTTACTAATCATTTGTTTAAGAAGGAACTGCAGATGCTGGAAAATTGAAGGTGGACAAAAGTGCTGGAGAAACTCAGCGGGTGCGGCAGCATCTACGGAGCGAAGGAAATAGGGCCGAAACCCTTCTTCAGACTGATGGAGGAACCCCAGGAGAATGGGGTTAGGAGGGAGAGATAGATCAGGCATGATTGAATGCGGGGTAGATGGGCCAAATGGCCTAATTCTGCTCCTCTCATGGAATCCCTCCATCAATCTGAAGAAGGGTTTCGGCCCGAAACGTTGCCTATTTCCTTCGTTCCAAAGATGCTGCTGCACCTGCTGCGTTTCTCCTGCACTTGTCACACTTACTTATCAAAGATCTACCTATCTCTGCCTTAAAAATATCCATTGACTTGGCCTCCGCAGCCTTCTGTACGAGACACTAGGCAAACACCGACTCTCATGTAAGATCTGTCCCACTCCTGGAATCTTAAGATATTGACGCACTATACGCACATACAAATAAATACTGACCCACTCCAGGGACCACATTATAACGATTGGTGTATTCAGAGGACACCCTCCCATATAAACCCTCTTACATGCTGGGACCCATGTATAAACAATGTCACACTTCATAAATTCATATGTGATAGGAGCAGAATTAGACCATCACATCTACTCCGCCATTCAATCAGGGCTGATCTATCTCTCTATCCTAACCCCATTCTTCTGCCTTCTCCCCATAACCTCTGACACCAGTACTAATCAAGAATCTATCTATCTCTGCCTTGAAAATATCCATTGTCTTGGCCTCCACAGCCATCTGTGGGAAATAATCCCACAGATTCACCACCCTCCGACTCACCTCTGGAGACTTTGCGCCCCACCCAAGGTTTCCGTGCGGTTCCCGGAGGTTTTTGTCCTCCGGCAACCACTTTCAACTAGCATCGCAACCGGCTTCGACTAAAAAATTACCGATTTTTTCAACGGAAACCACTCTCAACCATTAAGGAGACTGACAAAAACCTCCGGGAACCGCACGGAAACCTTGGGTGGGGCGCAAAGTCTCCAGAGGTTTCCGTTCAGGTTTCCTAAGTGGGACAGGTGCATTAGTCCGATGTTATTGATTTTTGGGCACCAGGTACAGAGGGGGGAGGGTCGGGAGGGAGGAAGGGGGGGGGGGTCTCCCTGTCGGTCTGCTCCTGGGCCTGGCCAAGATGGCCATTCACGGGTCCAGGCAGCGGGCAGTCGACAGCCGCACAGCGCCCAGCTGCCCGCCCCTTTTCCAAGGTTACGTCCGTGCCCGCGTGTCCCTGAAGAGAGGGAACACACACGCGGTGTCCACGGGGACTCTGGAGGCCTTCGGGAGGTCGCTGCGGGAGGTCGAATTTATTGTTGATAAAAATGTTAATATTTTAATATGGTAACTTTGTTTGTAAAATGCCAATATAGGCATTCTTTGATCGTGTTACTACTTTGTATTTTTGTCTGTTCTGAATAAAAGCATTTTGTATGGAAAAAAAAGAGAGTTTAAATCCTCCTGGAAAACCTCCCATGTAACTACTGTCCCAAACAGTGGACGAATCAACATGGTTAGAGCACGGGGGATTTGGAGGCAATAAACCAGTTTGAAAATTGTTTTTTGAATAGAAAGTCACGGGTGAGAACAGGTGAACCTCTCACAACTTGGCAGGCTGTGTGCACACTAGGACACTGCATTACATGTTGGTTAATACGTAGGTAGCGTATTGCCATTAACAGGCAACTGTTAATCATCCTACCACAACCAGAGAGCAGTGCTGAACCGCTCTTTGGTGACACTCGGACTATCATCCTTGCCCGGACTTTGCTGGCTTTACCTTGCACCAAACATCATCCCCTTAGAAACATAGAAACATAGAAACATAGAAAATAGGTGCAGGAGTAGGCCATTCGGCCCTTCGAGCCTGCACCGCCATTCAATATGATCATGGCTGATCATCCAACTCAGTATCCCGTACCTGCCTTCTCTCCATACCCCCTGATCCCTTTAGCCACAAGGGCCACATTTAACTCCCTCTTAAATATAGCCAATGAACTGGCCTCAACTACCTTCTGTAGCAGAGAATTCCACAGACTCAGCATGCTCTGTGTGAAAAATGTTTTTCTCATCTCGGTCCTATCCTTATCCTTAAACTGTGACCCCTTGTCTGGACTTCCCCAACATCGGGAACAATTTTCCTGCATCGAGCCTGCCCAACCCCTTAAGAAATTTGTTAACGAAGAAACTGCAGATGCTGGAGAATCAAGGGTTACACAAAAAGCTGGTCTCAAGAAGGGTCTCGACCCGAAACGTCGCCTATCTCCTTCGCTTCTTAGATGCTGCTGCACCCGCTGAGTTTCTCCAGCTTTTTGTGTAACCCTTAAGAAATTTGTACGTTTCTATACGATCCCCCCTTATCATTTATCTATACACTGAAAACGGCTCGATTGCAATCGTGTATTGTGTGTTTTAGCTCAAGCATCAAAGCCCGGTCAACCAGACTGCTAAACAGCTTCCTTCCACAGGAAGAAGGGTCTCGACCCGAAACGTCGCCTATCTCCTTCGCTCCTTAGATGCTGCTGCACCCGCTGAGTTTCTCCAGCTTTTTGTGTAACCCCCCCCCCCCCCCTTCCTTCCACAGTCTGTGTGGCTGCTAAACAGCCTCTCCACCTGATTCTGCTGCTATTTTTTTGCACTGACTCATTAATAACAAGCTCTGGCATTGGCCACTTGAATCAGCTGCCCTGGACAATTTAAGACTTTTTTTTAAAATAATATTTTTATTAGAGGCAGGTACATATCATATCGAAAACATTTCATGTATATCATTCCTACTAATATTATCGATTGATATTAACTCTGCTTCAAGTATTTATTTATATATATATATAGATATAGAATAAGAAAGGAAAAAAATAGAGGAAAAAGCATGATAAAGAAGAATGGAATAATTTACTAAAAATACATCATTGGAGATAGGTTCGTAAATTATAAAATATAACTTTTCATCTAATCCTTCAGGTTCTCGTGCTGAACCAGTCTGCCCCTTCGAATAGTCAATAGCCAATAAATGGAGAACATATTCTGATTAAAATTTATGATTGTTTTTACATATATTTTAATATTGTCGTTTTTTTGCAACATGCACTTTTTTTTACTATTCCTACTGTTTTTATCAGGGACTGGATAGTTTTTACCTATGTGTGAAATGTTTACGTTTTATGTGCCTGGAAACGTCATCTCGTTTTGCACTGTACAACTGGCGGTTTGCAAGATGACACTAGAGGTTGGTGTTGATGGATTAATTGAGAAGGTTTTCACTGTACCTCGGTACACCTGACCAACGACTAAACTCAACTTTATTATTGAATGTGAAGTTAGTTATTTGTCCTGGGGCATAAGGGTGCACAGGTAGTTTAGATACTGCGTTGTTAAAGAAGGAACTGCAGATGCTGGAAAATCGAGGGTTTACACAAAATGATGGAGAAACTCAGCGGGTGCAGCAGCATCTACGGAGCGAAGGAGATGGGCAACGTTTCGGGCCGAGACCCTTCTTCAGACTGATGGGGGGGTGGGGGGAAGAATGGAAAAAGGAGGAGGAGACCGAGGACTGAGGGAGAGGTGGGAAGGGGAGGAGGCAGCAAGGGTTAACAGAATTGAGAGAATTCGATGTTCAAGCCCAGAGGATGCAGACTCCCCAAGCGGAATATGAGGTGCTGTTCCTCCAACTTGCGGTGTTGCTCACTCTGGCCGTGGAGGAGGCCCAGGACAGAGAGGTCGGATGCGGAATGGGAGGGGGAGTTGAAGTGCTGAGGAGCCATCGGGAGCCTCCTCCTTTTTCCTTTGTTCCCCCCGCCTCCTCCCACCCCCCATCAGTCTGAAGAAGGGTTTCGGCCCGAAACGTTGCCTATCTCCTTCGCTCCATAGATGCTGCTGCACCCGCTGAGTTTCTCCAGCCTTTTGTGGGCCCTCGTTTAGATACTACTTTGGCATTGGTTTACTTATCCTGGCGTTTTAGCACAAAGCACCTTGTTTTTATAACAGTAATCCAATATATAAATCATTTGGCTGAGAGGGTCTCCAAGTTTAAATGTTAATGTGGGAAAGGAGGAGAATATAACAACTTGGGATTATTCTCGATCGGCCTTTGCTGGCTTCACCCGGACACACTTCGTAAGGACTAAAGCTGTCGTTGTACCTTCCACCGCCTCAAACACCCATAGATCATGAACCAGAGAGCAGCGCTGAACTAATATCTACCTCTCTGGTGACCCTCGGACTATCCTTGGTCCTGGCTCTTCCTACCTTGCACTAAACGTTATTCCCTCATCATGTATCTATACACTGTAAATGGCTCGATTGTAATCATTTTTGTCTTTCTGCCGACTGGTTAGCACGCAACAAAATATTTTCACTGTACCTCGGTACACGTGACACTAAACTAAACTGAACGGGGTTTATATTTCACCATGGTTGGTGAAATATAATGTCTGAAACGTGAGGTCATCCACTCCAGTGCATGGAATAGTAAAGGGCCTGTCCCACGAGCATGCGACCTGCATGCGGTGAGCGCAACCAAACCGGATGCGGGGGCCGCGCGGAGGTCGGGTGAGTGACACGAAGTTGGAGCGAAGTCCGCAGTTGGCCAAGGACAGAGAGGGACACGGAGGCACACAGAGAGGGACACGGAGCCACACAGAGAGGGACACGGAGACACACAGAGAGGGACACGGAGCCACACAGAGAGGGCACACACAGAGAGGGACACACAGAGAGGACACACAGAGAGGGTCACACAGAGAGGGTCACACAGAGAGGGACACACAGAGAGGGCCACACAGAGAGGGTCACACAGAGAGGGTCACACAGAGAGGGACACACAGAAGGGACACAGAGCCAGGCACACAGAGAGGCACACACAGAGAGGGACACAGAGAGGGACACACAGAGAGGGCAGGGTCACACAGAGAGGGACACACAGAGAGAGAGGGGACACACAGAGAGGGAAACACACACACAGAGAGGACACACAGAGAGGGACACGGAAGCCACACAGAGAGAGGGTCACACAGAGAGGGACACACAGAGAGGGAGGCACACACAGAGAGGGACACACAGAGAGGGACACACAGAGAGGGGTCACACAGAGAGGGACACACAGAGAGAACACGGGAGGCACACAGAGAGGACACACAGAGAGGGACACACAGAGAGGGACACACAGAGAGGGGTGACACACAGAGAGGGACACACACCTGAGAGGGTCACAGAGAGGGGGACACACAGAGAGGGACACACAGAGAGAGGCACACAGAGAGGGACACACACAGGGAGAGAGGGTCACGGAGGCACACAGAGAGGACACACAGAGAGAGGGTCACAGAGAGGGACACACACACACAGAGAGGGGACACAGACACAGAGGAGGGAACACAGAGAGGGACTACACAGAGAGGGACACACAGAGAGAGGGGAGGACACACAGAGAGAGGGTCACACAGAGTCACACAAGAGGGACACAGAGAGGCAACACGAGAGGGACACACAGAGAGGGACACACCACGAGGCACACAGGGTCACACAGAGGAGGGTCAGAGAGGGACACACAGAGGAGGGCACACACAGAGAGGAAGGGTCACAGAGAGAGAGGGGAGGCACACAGGACACACACACGGAGGCACACAGAGAGTCAGGGACACACAGAGAGGGTAGGGTCACGGAGGCACACAGAGAGGTAGGGGTACACAGAGAGGGTCACACTCACACAGAGAGGGCACGGAGGCACACAGAGAGGGTCACAGAGGGAGGCACACGGTGTACACACACAGGTAGGGACACGGAGGTACACACAGAGAGGGACACACAGACACGCGCTCACCACATGGAGTCGCATGCTGGTGGGACAGGCCCTTAAGGCAGATTATTTGTTAAATGGTGTAAGATGAGACGGTGTCGATATTTACAGGATAGCGAGGTGTACGTACAGTAGACACGCGATCGTGAGAATAGACTCGGGGTACAGGATCATACAGATCATTTGGTTCATTGGGGCAGAGCAATGGCAGATGGAGATGAATTCTACCTGAGAGGGTGATGCTCCGGCAGCTGTTCCATACACCCACCACCCTTTGTGTGGAAACGATACCCCTCAGATGCCTATTAAATCTTTTCCCCCTTCACCTTGAACCTGTGTCCTCTGGTCCTGGATTCAATAGGCAATAGGTGCAGCAGTGGGCCATTTGGCGCCAAGCCAGTCCCTACTCTGGACAAGAGTCTGTGGGATTCTCAGCCTCAGAGGGCGGTGGAGGCAGGTTCTCTGGATGCTTTCAAGAGAGAGCTAGATAGGGCTCTTAAAAATAGCGGAGTCAGGGGATATGGGGAGAAGGCAGGAACGGGGTACTGATTGGGGATGATCAGCCGTGATCACATTGAATGGCGGTGCTGGCTCGAAGGGCCGCATGGCCTATTGTCTATTGTCTATTGAGACTCTGTGCATCCACCTGATCTATTCCTCTCATTATTTTATACTCAGGTTGGCACTGATCCCCCCCTACCCACGGCCTCTAACCCCGGCATCCTGGGGACGAGGAGTCGCCTCCACTGACTGCACCCCGCCGATACCAGCACTGCCCTGCAGACGCTCACCGGACACATGGTGCGTGGGAACGAACTGCAGATGCTGGTTCTCACCGAAGATAAACACAAAAACACAGCAGTAACTCAGCGGGGCATGGGGGGGTACAGTATTGTGGAGCCTATCTACTGAATATGGACACAAAAATGCTGGAGTATTTCAGAGGGGGTAATCTCAGCGGGGACAGGCAACAAAATACTAAAGATAGACACAAAATGCTGGAATAACTCAGCGGGACAGGCAGCCTATACTGAAGATGGACACAAAAATGCTGGAGTAACTCAGCGGGACAGGCAACATAGACTAAAGATAGACACAAAAATCCTGGAGTAATTCAGAGGGTCAGGCAACAAATACTAAAGATAGACACAAAAATCCTGGAGTAATTCAGAGGGTCAGGCAACATACACTGAAGATAGACACAAAAATGCTGGAGTAACTCAGAGGGTCAGGCAACATACAGTAAAGATAGACACAAAAATCCTGGAGTAATTCAGAGGGTCAGGCAACATACACTGAAGATAGACACAGAATGCTGGAGTAACTCAGAGGGTCAGGCAACATAGACTAAAGATGGACGCAAAATGCTGGAGTAACTCAGCAGGACAGGCAACATACACTGAAGATAGACACAGAATGCTGGAGAAAGTCAGTGTACTGGCGGTCCCGGGTTTAGACAATACTTGGGAAGTAAATGCCACCTGACCCACTGAGTATGTCCGCTCGCTATAAGCCCAGCCCAGCCCAGCCCAGCCCAGGTGATTCCCATTCCACGCCAGTCCCCTCTTGTGCATGTGTCGGCTCCTCCTGATGTAGACGCGTCTCAGAACCAACCGCCCCGGGAATATTCCCGTCTCCGTGCTGCCCTTATATGCAGGAAGGAACAGCAGACAACTGGTTTAAACCGAAGATAAGACACAGGATGCTGGAGTAACTCAGCGGGACAGGCAGCAGCGTTCATTCTCTACAGAGAAGGAACGGGATGGGGTCGAGACCCGCTTCCCCACAGGCCGGCTGAGACACTCCAGCATTTTGTGTCTCAGGTTTAAAGCAGCATCTGACTGCACAAAGTATATTTCAGTCTGAAGAAGGGTCTCCACCCGGAACATCACCCATTCCTTCTCTCCAGAGATGCTGCCTGTCCCACTGGGTTACTCCAGCTTTCTGTGCTTGTCTTCAGTATTTGCTGCCAGTCCCACTGAGTTACTCCAGCTTTCTGTGTCCAACTTCACCAACCGATGTTAATTTCTTCACGCAGACCATTAGAGGTTTCTCTTTGAACACTTATCTTGAAAAATACCAATTTTCTTTGAGATAGAGAAACGACAAACATTGCATTCCGTCTGAAGAAGGGGTTTCACGGAAAATGGGTGCAGGAGGAGGCCATTCGGCCCTTCCAGCCAGCACCGGCCCGAAACGTTGCCAATTTGCCTTCTCTCCACACACGCTGCCTCAACCCCGCTGAGTTTCTCCAGCATTTTTGTCCGCCTTCGAGTTTGCAGTTCCTTCTTAACCAAACACTCAAAGTTGGGCAGGAAGGAACTGCAGGTGCTGCTGTGCACCGAAGATAAGACACGAGATGCTGGAGTAACTCGGCGGGACCGGCAGCATCTCTGTGGGATTCTCTGCCTCTCAGGCAGGTTCTCTGGGATGCTTTCAAGAGAGAGCTGGATAGATAGGGCTCTTAAAGATAGCGGGTCGAGACCCTTCTTCAGGCTGAGAGTCAGGGGAGAGGGAGAGAGAGAGAGATAAGGGAGTGTAAAGTGTGAAAACGAGACAAAACGCAGTGAGGATCAAGGAAATTGTAGAATAGACCATTAGGGGAGCAAACATTTAAATTCAGATCGATTTGAAGGAATTTGTGGGGGGTTTTTTTTGGTGGTGGTGGTAGGGGGGGGGGGCTGTTTTCTTTAACACACACACAAAAAAAAAGTGTGACTTACCCAGGTCATAGGATCGTGGCGTTTATAGTTTCTGTCTTGGTCCAGGCAAGGATGAAACAGAAGGATGCTCCAGCTTCACTTTGCCGGTGGGTCGTTCGGATGCTGGGGGATATGGCCGCAGAAGCAGAGAGGCCAGCGGGCTGGGCACGGGGGCAGCGGGCGTGGTGGCCAAAGCATCGCCCCCCGTGCGTGTGTGTGTATGTCCCACCTTGCCCGCTGCCGCGCCTCTCATCGACTCTCCCCGACTCGCCTCGCCCGCTCGCTGGCCGGCTGGGCAACTTTTGGCGAGTGGTTTGAAGGACCGCCCTCCTCTCCTCTCTCTATCTCCCCCCTCCCCCCCCTCCCCCCTCTCTCTCTTTCCCCCTCATCTCTCCCCCCCTCCTCCCCCCCTCCCCTCTCTCCTTCTCTCCTCCCCCTCTCTCCCTCCCCCTCCCCTCTTCTTCCTCTCTCTCCCCTCTCCCCCTCTCTTCCCCCCTCCTTCCTCTCTCCCCCTCTCCCCCCTTCTCTCTCTCCCCCCTCCTCCCTCTCCCCCTCCTTTCTCTCTACCCCCTCCTTCTCCCCCTCCCCCTTCTCTCTACCCTCCTCTCTCCCCTCTCTCTTTTCCTTCCTCTCTCCCCCTCCTCTCCTCTCTCACCCCTTCCTCTCTCCCCTTCCTTTCTTTCTCTCCCTGACTCTCTACCCCCTCCTCTCCCTCTCCCCCTCTGCACTCTCTTTCTCTCCCCCCTCTCTTCTCTCCCCCTCTCCTCTCTCTCCCCCTCCTCCCTCTCCCCCCCTCCACCTCCCTCTCACCCCTGCCTCCCCTTCCTCCCTCCCCTTCCCTTCTCTCTACCTCCCCTCCCTTCCCCCTCTCTCCTCCCCCACCTCTCTTCCTCCACCCCCCCCCCCTCCTCTCTCTATCTCTCTTTCCATTCCACTTACGTATTCACAGCCTTGCGAAGCCTTTCCAAGAAATTGAACCAGGTTTCACTTTCGTACACGTCACAGCTCTGTGCTGCCTTTCAAACCCAAACACCATGTGTGCGGCCCTGAGAACCCAGAACCCGCATCAGTTTGTGCTTTTAACGCTGAGGGATGGGGGGGATGGGGGGGGCGTGTAGGAAGGTACTGCGGATGCTGGTTTACACCGAAGATAAAGTCACAAAACGCTGGAGTAACTCAGTGGGTCAGGCAGCATCTCTGGGGAGACCCTTCTTCACTCTGAACCTTGGCCTCCCTGCTCTTTTATTCCATGTCTTGGGTAATGAGGGCAAGCCTTCGCCAGACTAGGCACGGGGTCTGAAGCAAAGATCCCACAGAGGATGCTCCCCAGCCGAAACCTCGCCTGCACATCCCCCCTCCACAGGTGCCGCCTGACCTGCTGACAAGCCGTCTTTCCAAGAGTGCATTCTTCATTGTCACATGTTGACAAGTCTTTGCTCGTTTTACCTAAGATAGACACAAAAAGCTGGAGTAACTCGGTGGGTCAGGCAGCATCTCTGGAGAGAAGGAGTGGGTGTTGAGAGGAGGGGGAGAGAGAGGAGGGGGAGAGATAGAGGAGTGGGAGAGAGAGAAGGGGGAGAGATAGAGGAGTGGGGAGATGAGAGAGGAGGGAGGAGGGGGAGAGAGGGGGAGATAGGAGGGGAGATAGGAGGGGATGAGAGAGGAGGGGGAGGAGAGGGGAGAGGAGGGGGGGAGAGAGGAGGGGGGAGAGGAGGGGGGGGATGAGAGAGGAGAGAGAGAGGGGGGGAGAGAGAGGAGGGGGGAAGATGAGGAGGGGGGAGAGAGAGAGGAGGGGGGGGAGAGAGAGGAGGGGGGGAGATGAGGAGGGGGGAGGAGAGGAGGGGAGAGAGGAGGGGGAGATGAGAGAGGGGGGGAGAGAGGAGGGGGGAGAGGAGGGGGGAGAGAGGAGGGGAGGAGAGGAGGGGGAGAGGAGGAGGGGGAGAGAGAGGAGGGGGGGGGAGAGAGAGGAGGGGGGGGAGAGAGAGGAGGGGTGATGAGAGGGGGGGAGAGAGGAGGGGGAGATGAGGAGGAGGGGGGAATGGGGGGGAGAGAGGAGAGGAGGCCTTTGGGTCGAGACCCTTCTCCAGACGGTTGTATTAGTGGTATCTCTTCGATTAAAAGCAAATATACACAGCCAGATGCCACCAGAAGTAAAGTGAATCTCTAAAATTGGCAGAAAAATGTGTAGGAAGGAGCTGCGGGTGCTGGTTTCAACTGATGGACAGAAAATGCTGGAGTGACTAGGTGGGACAGGCAGCATTACACCTGGAGAGAAGGCATGGGCGGCGTTTCAGCTTGAGACCCTTCTTCAGAGTGAGAGGGAAACGAGAGGCATGGGAAGGTACATCGAGCAGGGGAAGCAGTGAGAGAGGGCGTTGCAGAACTCTGGTGGGAGACAGGAGGAGATCCTCTTCAGAGTGGGACATGCCCTTGAGGAGATTTGGCAGTGGAGAGGACAAGATGGGTGGGAAGCAACTGCAGATGCTGACTTACGCCGGAGATAGACGCTGGAGCAAAGGGCCCTGTCCCACTTGGGCGTCATTTACGCCGCAGGACGCGCTCGCCGTGACGCGCACGTGATGATGCGTGCATTAGGCGCGCACGGTGGGGTGTGGCGGCGTAAGCGGCGACACGCGGACGCGAGCGGTGCCCCAGGATTTGGGGATTCACAAAATCTTTGCGCACCAACCGCGCGATGCGCAAATGACGGGCCCTTTACTCAGATATGGGAAGGCGGCGTTTTACAGTCCAGACCAAGCTCATGCTCCAGGAGCAGATCCGGCCCATCAAGTCCACTCCCCCGTTCAATCACGGCTGATCTATCCTTCCCACTCGACCCCATTCCCCTGCCTTCTCCGCGCAACTCCTTGACACCGTTCTAATCAAGAATCTAATATTATGTAGGATGGAACTGCAGATGCTGGTGTTTAATCAAACCAGATATTTAATCAAGAATCTGTCAGACTCTGCCTTGAGAATATCCATTGACTTGGACTCCACAGCCGTCTGAATAGTCCCACCCGAAACGCCATCTGTCCATCGGTTTCCTTCCCTTTATCGAGCGGTGCTGGCTCGAAGGGCCGAATGGCCTCCTCCTGCACCTATTTTCTATGTTTCTATGTTTTATTTGATCTGATGCCATGAGACTTTGAGTGGTTTGAGGTTACCGGTGAGGACATACACAGGTACCTGGCCTGTCTCACTTTCACCACCTAATTCACGACCTCTGCCGAGTTTGCCCTTGACTCGTACTTGCAGCGTGGTCGTCGCGAGGTCGTAGGCAGGTCGTAGGCAGGTCGTAGCAGGTGATGCTAGTCGTAGGTAGAAAGGAAGTCGTGGCCCTTTTTCTGGCATGATGAAAAAATGTCCACGAGTAAAAAAGGTCGTGAATTAGGTTGTGAAAGTGGGACAGAACCTTAACACCTCTGTTGGGGCTGTCGTGGTAGGAGGTCAGGACACTAATGCCCCTGTCCCACTTAGGAAACCTGAACGGAAACCTCTGGAGACTTTGCGCCCCACCCAAGGTTTCCGTGCGGTTCCCGGAGGTTTTTGCCCTCCGGCAACCACCTTCTACCAGCATCGCAACCGGCTTCGACTAAAAAATCACCAATTTTTAAAACGGAAACCACTTTCGGCCATTAGGGAGGCTGACAAAAACCTCCGGGAACCGCACGGAAACCTTGGGTGGGGCGCAAAGTCTCCTGAGGTTTCCGTTCAGGTTTCCTAAGTGGGACAGGGGCACTAGGATAGCATTTGCTCAACCGGTCTGTGCGACGATTCTCTACATAGAAAGATAGGAGTAGGCCTAACATAGACAATAGGTGCAGGAGTAGGCCATTCGGCCCTTCGAGCCAGCACTGCCATTCAATAACATCATGGCTGATCAACCAGAATCAGCACCCTGTTCCTGCTTAATCCCCATATCCTTTGATTCCATTATCCCTAACAGCTAAATCTATCTCTCTTTCAAACATCCAGTGAATTGGCCTCCACTGCCTTGCGTGGCAGAGAATTCCACAGATTCATAACTCTCTGAGTGAAAACGTCTTTCCTCATCTCAGTCCTAAATGGGTCACCCATTATTCTTAAACTGTGACCCCTGGTTCTGGACTTCCCCCAACGTGGGGAACATTTTACCTGCATCTGGCCTGTCCAATCCTTTAGGAATTTTATATGTTTCTATATGCTCCCTCTCATCCTTCTAAATTCCAGTGACTATAAGACCAGTCGATCCATTCTTTCATCATATGACAGTCCCACCATCCCGGGAATTAACCTGGTGAACCTACGCTGCACTCCCTCAATAGCAAGAATGTCCTTCCTCAAATTAGGAGAGCAAAACTGCACACAATACTCCAGATGTGGTCTCACCAGGGCCCTGTACAACTGCAGTAGGACCTCCTTACTCCTAAATGTCACTACCTCTCTAGCAGTGCAGTGCTCCCTTTGTTTAGCGATACAGCATGGAAACAGGCCCTTCGGCCCACCGAGTCCACACTGACCAGTGCTCACCCGTACATTAACTCTATCCTACACGCTAGGGACAATTTGCGGAAGCCAATTAACCTACAAACCTGCACATCTTTGGAACGTGGAAGGAAACAGGAGCACCCGGAGAAAACCCACGTGGTCACAGGGAGAGCGTGTAAACCCGTCAGGGAGAACTGCCCCACCAGCATGCGGTGTTGGACGGCACGCTGGTGGGACAGTGTTGGGTGTCCCAAGTAGTTATGTTTCAGGAGAGACAGCGAGCGTTCACACATGGAAAAAGAAAATGTGGGGGAAAAAAACAGCAGGTCAGACAGCATCTGTGGAAAGAGAAACCTTCATCAGAAATAGAAAAGGGGGAGATACAATGTCTTTGGAGGGCGGTGAATCTGTGGAATTCTTTGCCACAGAGGGCTGTGGAGGCCAAGTGAATGGATATTTTTAAGGCTGAGATAGATAGATTCTTGATTAGTACGGGTGTCAGAGATTACGAGGAGAAGGCAGGAGAATGGGGTTAGGAGGGAGAGATAGATTAGCCATGATTGGATGGCGAAGTATACTTGATGGGCGAATGGCCTAATTCTGCGCCTAGAACTTATGAAGAAGTTATTTTTCAGTGGGAGAGTATGTGGGGGTGGGATAGGATGAGTGGTGACAGTTACTAGCACATTAAGCTCCTTGGTCTGTATAGCGTGTAGCTAATAGTAAGATTGCTAATCCTACTTGTATGAGTAGGGTAAATAAATTGAGCCAACAGGATTAAAAATAGATAATAGAAAATGCTGAAAAAACTCAGCAAGTTAGGCCGCATCTTTGGTCCCCTAATTTGAGGAAGGACATTCTTGCTATTGAGGGAGTGCAGCGTAGGTTTACAAGGTTAATTCCCGGGATGGCGGGACTGTCGTATGCTGAGAGAATGGAGCAGCTGGGCTTGTACACTCTGGAGTTTATAAGGATGAGAGGGGATCTCATTGTAACATATAAGATTTTTAAGGGTTTGGACACGCTAGAGGCAGGAAACATGTTCCCGATGTTTGGGGGAGTCCAGAACCAGGGGCCACAGTTTAAGAATAAGGAGTAAGCCATTTAGAACGGAGGCAAGGAAACACTTTTTCTCACAGAGAGTGGCGAGTCTGTGGAATTCTCTGCCTCTGAGGGCGGTGGAGGCAGGTTCTCTGGATGCTTTCAAGAGAGAGCTAGATAGGGCTCTTAAAGATAGCGGAGTCAGGGGATATGGGGAGAAGGCAGGAACGGGGTACTGATTGGGGATGATCAGCCATGATCACATTGAATGGCGGTGCTGGCTCGAAGGGCCGAATGGCCTACTCCTGCACCTATTGTCTATTGTCTATCCACGGAAAGAGTGTTTGAAGAAGGGTTTTGGCCCGAAACGTTGCCTGTTTCCTTCGCTCCATAGATGGTGCCGCACCCGCTGAGTTCCTCCAGCACTTTTGCCTTCCATGGAAAGAGAAATGTCCAATGTTTTGGGATGAGGGGCCATTCATCAGAAAGAGAAGCACTTTAGCCCGGAGAGCGAAAACGTGATGGGAGGGCAATGTGCGGAAGAGAGGGGAGTTCATTGATAGGGTGAAGTCTCGACCAAAAACGTCACCTATTCCTTTCTCTCCAGGGATGCTGCCCGACCCGCTGAGTTACTCCAGCTTTTTGTGTCTTTCTGAAGTCATATGGCAGGTTGGATCAGATTACCAGAGGCACTAATCTGGGGTGGCATGACTGCCTTACAGCAGTGGCAACCCGGGTTCCATCCTGATGCCTGCACGCGAGTTTGTACCTTCTCCCCGCGACCTGCGCGGGTTTTCTCCAAGATCTTCGGGTTCCTCCCACACTCCAAAGAACAACAGGTTTGTAGGTGAATTAGAAACATAGACAATAGGTGCAGGAGTAGGCCATTCGGCCCTTCGAGCCTGCACCGCCATTCAATATGATCACGGCTGATCATCCAACTCAGTATCCCGTACCTGCCTTCTCTCCATACCCCCTGATCCCTTCAGCCACAAGGGCCACATCTGACTCCCTCTTAAATATAGCCAATGAACTGGCCTCAACTGTGGCAGAGAATTCCAGAGATTGGCTTGGCATAAAATGTAAAATGTAGGATAGTGTCAGTGTGCGGGGGATCGCTGGTCGGGATGGACTCGGTGGGCTGAAGGGCCTGTGTCTGCGGTGTATCTCTAAACTAAACTAAACTGAAAAATGTCAGGAAGGAACCTGTAAAAATCCCAAACACAAAGGATAATACATTGGAGAAACTCATGGGGATGAAGGCAGACTATCCTTGGGCCCAATGGCCTGATCCCAAGGGTTTCAAGAAATAGCTACCGAGACAGTGGACCCATTGTGTCGAAACTCTCTACATTCCAGCAGAAAACCAGAGGATTGGAAAACAGCCATCGTGACTCAAAGTGCTGGAGTAGTTCAGGCTGTGTGTGGTTTTATTTTTGTATAACTACAGCACTTTGTGTCTTTTTTTTAAATAAATCTAGCACTTAGAAACATAGAAACATAGAAAATAGGTGCAGGAGTAGGCCATTCGGCCCTTCGAGCCTGCACCGCCATTCAATGTGATCATGGCTGATCATACGTCGTGTGTTTTTATTTGTAGCTGCCGAATCCGCTGAGTTACTCCAGCACATCGTGTCTTTTTGTTTGTAAATCAGCATCTGCAGTTCCTTGTGTCTACAGCCAAAATGAGTCCCTTGTTCAAACATGGATGCAGACTGAAGGTGGGGAACTATAGGCCAGTTTTTAATATCTACTAGACCAAGTGGGACCTGTTGGGCCCCGTTCCTCCTACGCAATATTCCACCACTCACCCCTTCCCCCAATGCAACCCGTTCCCCCCCCACAAAATATTCCACCACTCACGCATAGCCCCCAACTGCGCAGGCGCGGCTCATTTCCCCCCTCCCCCTCCTCTTCACCCTCCCTCTTCTCTCCCCTCTCCCCCTCTCCTCCTCCACTCCCTCCCTCACCTCTCCCTGCCCTCTCCTTTCCCCTACCATCAGTCTCTCCCTATCCTCAGTCACTCCCTCCTTCCCTCCATGACCCCTCTCCCCTCCCTATCCCCCTGAGGCGTAGAATATTCCCCCAACGTAAAATTCCACCACTCACCATTCCCCCAACGGAATATTCCACCACTCACCCCTTCCCCCAACGTAATATTCCACCACTCACCCATTCCCCCAACGTAATATTCCACCACTCACCCCTTCCCCCAACGTAATATTCCACCACTCACCCCTTCCCCCAATGCAAGCCGTTTCCACCACTCACCCGTTTTAATATCTATTGTTGGCAAAATGCTACAGTCAATAGTCAAAGCGGAAATCACTCGTCATTTGGGAAAGCTGAATACAATCAAACCTAGTCAACATCGTTTTATGTAAAGTAAATCATGTGCAATAAATTTGTTTAAAATATTTGATGCTGTAACAGGGAGAGTTGGCAGAGAAAATGTAAACGTGGTGTATTTAATTTAGTTTAGTTTAGTTTTATCCTACTCATCTTTCAAATTAGCCTCAATTATTCCTTCTCTCCAGAGAATTCCTTCTCTCCAGTGATGCTGCCTGCCTGCTGAGTTACTCCAGCATTTTGTGTCTATCTTCTATTTATTCCTGCCGAATCTTTGAATTTCGTTTTTTAGTTTAATTTTGAGAAACGGCTCGGAAACAGTCCGTTCGGCCCACCAAGTCCGTGCCGACCAGCGATCCCCGCATACCAACACTATCCTCCTTCACACACAACTGACCTATTTACAAATTTACCAAGCCAATTAACCTACAAACCTGCACGTCTTTGGAGCGTGGGAGGAGACCGGAGCACCTGGAGAAAACTCACGCGGGTCACGGGGAGAGCGTACAAACTCCGCGCAGACAGCGCCCGTAATCG